>JAYESA010000014.1:13789269-13907146 GCA_036927795.1 Iris macrosiphon
AGACCAAGTTCAAATAGTTTGATGTTATAAAACCTTATAAGAACTATAATTGAAACTGTATTAGATTGGCCAAACTTTATTCTTCACATACTGTACTTCTCAACAGCCTACTCAGTCCTGTAAAGATATTATGAATTTGAATTATGAAAGAATCGATACTCAACCAGTAATGATTTATTGATAATTTCCCTTTAAAGTTCTTAAATTTTATCCAATTTTAGGATTAATTAATCGAATCTCTTGATATATCCTTTGCTGTGTGTGTAACTTGTGTATCTGCAGGGAATATTCATGCTGGTCTCCGGGTATTTTAGAACATACCTTACATTTCTTGATTGAATAATTACAACTGTAGCATATAGACTAAGTTCAAAGAGTTTGATGTTATAAAACCTTCTAAGAACTATAATTGTAACTATGTATTAGATTGACCAAACTAATTATTCTTTACGTATTGTACTTCTCAACAGCCTACTCAGTACTGTAAAGATATTATGAATTTGAATTATGAAAGCATCCGATACTCAACCAGTAATGATTTCTTGATAATTTCCCTTTTAAGTTCTTAAATTCTATCCAATTTTAGGATTAACTAATCGAATCTCTTGATATATCCTTTGCTACGTATCATCTTTACAAGTGTTGATCGTTTTTGCAAGCAATTGATTGATGGTGTGTGTAACTTGTGTATCTGCAGTGAATATTCATGCTGGTCTCCGGGTATTTTAGAACATACACCTTACCATTTCTTGATTGAATAATATTTACATATAGACTAAGTTCAAATAGTTTGATGTTATAAAACCTTCTAAGAATTATAACTGAAACTATGTATTATATTGACCAACTTTTCAACAGCCTACTCAGTACTGTAAAGATATTATGAATTTGAATTATGAAAGCATCGATACTCAATTAAGTAATGATTTCTTGATAATTTCCCTTTAGGTTCTTAAATTTTACCCAATTTTAGGATTAATGAACATACCTTACCATTTCTTGATTGAATAATTACATTTGTAGCATATAGACTAAAAGTCCAAATAGTTTGATGCTAAAACCTTCTAAGAATAGTTGAAAATGTAAAGATATTATGAATTTGAATTATGAAAGCACCGATACTCAACCTGTAATGATTTCTTGATAATTTTCCTCAAATGTTCTTAAAATTTCTCCAATTTTAGGATTAATGAATCGAATATCTTGATACATCCTCTACTACGTATTGTCTTTACAAGTGTTGGATCGTTTTTGAAAGCATTTGATTGATGGTGTGTGTAACTTGTGTATCTGCAGGGAATATTCATGCTGGTCTCCGGGTATTTCAGGCTCCCCCATGACATACCTAAGCCCTTCTGGCGTTACCCAATGACCTACATTAGCTTCCATTACTGGGCACTACAGGTAAATCTGACTACCTAACTTCTGAAGCAAAAAAAAAAACCATACCTGTACTGAAAATTTTTCCGAGCCTGTTCTTGATTTCGACAGGGTCAGTACCAAAACGATCTTCGTGGCCTGATCTTCGACAACCAGAGCCCCGATCTCCCAAAGATACCGGGGGAGTACGTTCTCGAAAACGTGTTCCAGATCAACGTTAACCGCTCTAAATGGGTGGATCTGGCAGTCCTCTTCAGCATGATCATAATGTACCGCATCATATTCTTCGTCATGATCAAGGTCAGCGAGGACGTGACTCCGTGGATCAGGGGGTACATTGCCAGGAGAAGGCTGCAGAAGAAGAGCAAAAATCGCGCGATAGCCTCCTCCTCTTTCGGTCTTGTAAATAGGACCCCCTCCCTGAGGGGCTATGTAGTGGAACCGACCTCCTCCAGTTCTTCAAGCCAGTAGGAACAGATACAGAACCTGAATCCAAAGTTTTACCACAGAGATAAATTTGTGATACCTAACTGTCAAATATGCTCTACTTGTTTAAGATATACTTGTCCCATGAAAGTTTAGAAGTGTTTCTTTTGGTCTAAATCAAGTTTTTTTTTCAGTAGCTTAGCCATATTTCACATGAATTGATTTTTTTTTTTTTTTTTAGCATTAGCAATGCATACCAAGTTTAGGTTTAACCTTTAGCTATTTCCCGATCTGTCTTTTGAAAGGAACCCAAAATATTTTGTATGTGAAAGAAAAAGATAGTGTAAGATTGACTAAAATCTTTATCGAATAGCAACGTTGTTAGTATGTTACGAATACACGATTCATATTTTTCAATATTGTATGATATACTATCATTTTTTTTACGTATTGGTTGATCCGATTTGATACATAGGATATAGGTTGATTGGTACTATCTGGGTTTTTTTTTAGTCGTGTATTGTACACTTAAAATATGAATTTTGGAAGTGACCTGTAAAGATGAAATAGGTATTAAAAAAAAATAACTTTATGAGATTTTATTTTAGATTTAGAAGGCGAGATTCACGAGGCTAACTCAGAGAGGGCTTTGAAAATTGAGTGGAGGCTTGGGGGAAAAAAATCTAATTCAAATGTAAGAGAATACAAACTCAAGACCTACAAAAAATAGTCGTAATTACTGTTTGCTATGTTTTTCGCGAAACGAACAAAAGTTTATTACAACTTTTGCTTACAGACTTGTTTATTGCTATTAGAATACAAAGAATCCTTATGCGAAGGAATTATGGGTACAAGCAATAAAAATAAAATCCGAAAAGGAGTAGCGGTGGAAGTCTGATCTGTATGCGATCGTTTTGTTCTGTTGACAATTCGATGCGATGATGGAAACCACTTGCAACCTTTCAAGCTTACAAACAACGGAGAAGAGAGTAAGTAGACAGGGGGTCCAAGCTTCCGATCTCCTGAAATAGGGTCAATTCCAGGGTATTTATAGTCATTAGCAACGTAATGACTAGTTTTCGAGATTCTGCGTGAGAGTAAGACAAAACACACTATTTTTTTCCTACTTGTGCGAAAAATCAACGTTCTGCACGAGAACAGGTGCGTTTGCTACGAGTGGGAAGCGTATTTGAGTGCTTACGCCATGTGTGGACAGCATGACATGTGACATCTGCTGTAAGGAATAAATCTTAAATCCTTTTACTATGACGACCGTTGTCTCGAGACGCAGGCCATATTCGTGCATTTAATGCGAGGGGTCTGCGTTGAGCTTCGTCTGCAATCGGTGCCAAAGAAAAATATCTAGTGGCCTGCGCAGCAGCCACGTGGCACCGCACATCGGCTAATTAATGGAAAGCTATCATTATGCTGACACAAAATATCTGCACATTTAATGCGTTCACGGAATAGATGAGACATGCTGACACGCCATATCTGCGCATTTAATGCGCGAGATCTGCGCTGCCCTCGCAGGCAACAATGTCGCTTTGTTTGGGCGACTAGTTTAATGGAATGCCATCATTACGTTGATGTCAGCACTAACAACGCCTTGTTCTCCGTAACCGTCGTGCGTTCCAGAGTACGGAAATATATGTTGACGTCAGGCGCGTCTTTTAATGCTCTGACAGCACTAAATGAAGAATTTTGAAGACGTTTCATCGTTTCTCCAGGCAGGCACGTAGGCGGGATTCCTGCATAGGACCCCGTTATACTGATTCCTTTTGATCATTGGAGAACTGCTTAACTTCGTGTAGGTCACTTGTCATACGTAGGCTTCAGAGGTAGCTCCTTTTTTGATGAAGACAACCCTGGACAGGCTTATGCTTGCGAGTTCATGAGTTTTCTACACACACTTGTTTGTGAGTTCATGACATTTTTTCTATGCTTATATAAGGTTCCTTTCAAAGTTTTTGAATTTTTTTCATAGATTCGAAATACTTTGAACAAAGGAGCATAGAAAATTTGAAGTAGTTCTTGTCTGCTTATCAATCTGTACTAGGCGTAGTCTATTTTAATTTAGACTGTGGTGCAGAGGATCATGTAGTCAGCAGATCTACGCTGGGCCTGGCACATCAGCAGTTTTAACGTGGTCTTTGATCAATAATGTAGGCACTGGACTCGAGGCATCTTCAGAGTACACAACGCACGTGCTTCGAAGAGTCGCTATCAGCGTACAGAAGCTGAGGCACTGCTCACATGGATGACGAAGAGGCATCATCACGCAGATGTAACACCCCGTTCCGCTCAAGCGGACTGCCGTCTCAAACGGCAATCGTGCAGCTGTCCCGACCCGCTTTGCCTCGATCAAGAAGCAAAGGATATCCAGACTTGTCCATACAGGAATCCGGCTTGGACTTTCAGAGGCTCGCTCAGACGTATCGCTCTACCGAGGCGAATCATCGCTAAGGTGGGTGGCTACGGTGAACTTGTCTTTGCTTAGCCAGCACACATAAAATCTGGAATATTTGTGCTAGTCGCTAGGTGATTCACCCCCTGCATGCTAATAAATCCAACGCACCTAGCTAAGGGAATAATCCCAACTTGTATTGCTTGCTAGAACATGGAAATTAAAATACTGCTTATATTCAGACCCTCGCATGATAAGTCCCTTAACGGTTTCAATTCTCGGCTTACCTTCGGGCCCGAGCAAAAGTGCTTGCTTATGTACCTAGAAACGCATGCTTGTCTGCTTGAATGTTGCCGTGTTTTCATCCAACTCCGGGAGACTACTCAGTAGTCATTCCGTGTATGATTGACCCTGCAAGTATCCAGGACCGTTAGGTCACCAGGCAGCCCCGAACCAGGGGAATGCATCAAGACAAGTTAATCACTGTACAGAATCATGATTCAAGCACCTCCTGTAATCGTGCACTACTGTTATACTGTTCTACTGTACCACTGTACCACTGTACTCCTGTTCTACAGTACTCGAGTATCTAGTGAAGGGGAAACTGACCCTGACCCTGACCTGCATGTCGCGAACAACTCGGAAACGAGGCATAGTTCCACGGACGGTCTCCGAGGCACTGGGGCCGTTCCGATCCGGATGGAACTCCACTGTTTCAGCCAACTGTACTGGACGAGATAGTGTGCAGCGCCTACCGTTCTTTCGCTGCATACCATCCGCTCCATGGCTGAACTTACTGTATAGTCTACTGTACTAAACGAGATGGCTTGTAGCACCACTGTACTTTCATTGCAAACTACTCTCGTTTAAGACTAGTGTCCTTTATGGCTATGCCAGCGACTCATGTTCATATAGATAAGTCATCCTCGCTTAGCGGCTATCCGCGTGCGAGTCACTGCATCACATAAATGAACAACTGAACACCTGAACGATCATGTTTAAACGACCCTCGTATTTGCATATGCTTGCCTCCTGAATGTTTATACATGCCCCTGTTTAAATTAACAATGTTTGCCTTGGACAGGGAAGGAGATGGTAAGTTGGTAGGTCTCGTCGTGTTTCCTCTAACATCGCACGGCGCACTGCCGACACGTTAGGCTATTCAATGCTTGCATGAAACTGATCCTAAGGCAACTAAAAAGACAACTTAATAGTTGTGCACGGAACCTGTATTACGTGTTTGGATTTGTCGAGCGGGCGAGTAGCTTCTCCACCAGTGCATTCAATGTACTGATAATCCACCAGTTTGCTTGCAGGGTGCGGGAGAACCTCGTTCGGTGCGGATGCCTCCTTCGTGCATGCTAAGGCCAGGAGTTCTCTCTGAAGCCTTGCAACGGTGCGTCCGGAACTGAAGCACAAATACAAGACATAAGTTGTGAACATCACCTGAACATCACCTGTCTTACTGTTTTAGAGAGAGAGGCTTGAGCGACTTGTAATCTCGGCTATACGCCGCCTGTAACACAAGTTTATATCAATAAAGAGCTTGCTTTACTTCAACTTGTGTTTCTATGCTTCCGCTATATTGTCAACTCTGTGAACTTGTTATCAAATCGCTATGCGTTCCTAAACTCCGCTGCACTCGGACAATCTGTGCGACTCTGTGGCTTAGAACTCTTGCCGCCAGCCAATGAACCATGGCCTTGCACGGGCGTGGCTCACGCTCGTGCGGCATCACGCCCGGATAGGTTAAGCGATCGTTCCGCGGGAGCGCTGGCGAGGGTGATTCCCGCCTAGCGGGAACGGCCGATTGCCTGCGGGAGATCGGGGCGTGACATGTTGGTATCAGAGCCTGGCTTCTACGCCTTTGGACTTCGATTCGATATCTCTGTTTCGAAAGCTCGTTCGTGGGTTATGTGCACGCTCTCTCTCAATGCCTCGATGGGATGTTCCAACAATAAGTCTAAATACTTTCAAAATACGTTTTGAATGTTATGCTTGCTTGTCTGGTTGTATGCTGTGAGTGGCCTTTGTGCCAACCTGTGCGAACCCTTGAGAGTATCGCTAGTAGCTTGTCCGATTTTCACTAACCCTAAGTTTGGTTGAATGCATCTATTCGAGGGACGCCTTGAACTAGTGCACCATCCAAGACTTAAGAAAAGGTGAAACTCGAGTGCTGAGACTTCGCTATCACTAAGCTGGTTGGCGTGCTCACACTAAAAATGCATGTCGAAGGTGCGCACGATCCAGTCTAAGCGATATGCTGATTTCGACGCTTGTGCAAGTGAAGATCCAATGAACAAGTACAACGACTTGTCTAGGATTGCCTCAACCCTAGATTACTGCTTGTCCTTAGTAAGTCTCGAGGACGAGACTTTTTCTAAGTTGGGTAGGATGTAACATCCCGTTCCGCTCAAGCGGACTGTCGTCTCAAACGGCAATCGTGCAGCTGTCCCGACCCGCTTTGCCTCGATCAAGAAGCAAAGGATATCCAGACTTGTCCCTACAAGAATCCGGCTTGGACTTTCAGAGGCTCGCTCAGACGTATCGCTCTACCGAGGCGAATCATCGCTAAGGTGGGTGGCTACGGTGAACTTGTCTTTGCTTAGCCAGCACACATAAAATCTGGAATATTTGTGCTAGTCGCTAGGTGATTCACCCCCTGCATGCTAATAAATCCAACGCACCTAGCTAAGAGAATAATCCCAACTTGTATTGCTTGCTAGAACATAGAAATTGAAATACTGCTTATATTCAGACCCTCGCATGCTAAGTCCCTTAACGGTTTCAATTCTCGGCTTACCTTCGGGCCCGAGCAAACGTGCCTGCTTATGTACCTAGAAACGCATGCTTGTCTGCTTGAATGTTGCCGTGTTTTCATCCAACTCCGGGAGACTACTCAGTAGTCATTCCGTGTATGATTGACCCTGCAAGTATCCAGGACCGTTAGGTCACCAGGCAGCCCCGAACCAGGGGAATGCATCAAGACAAGTTAATCACTGTACAGAATCATGATTCAAGCACCTCCTGTAATCGTGCACTACTGTTATACTGTTCTACTGTACCACTGTACCACTGTACTCCTGTTCTACAGTACTCGAGTATCTAGTGAAGGGGAAACTGACCCTGACCCTGACCTGCATGTCGCGGACAACTCGGAAATGAGGCATAGTTCCACGGACGGTCTCCGGGGCACTGGGGCCGTTCCGATCCGGATGGAACTCCACTGTTTCAGCCAACTGTACTGGACGAGATAGTGTGCAGCGCCTAACGTTCTTTCGTTGCATACCATCCGCTCCATGGCTGAACTTACTGTATAGTCTACTGTACTAAACGAGATGGCTTGTAGCACCACTGTACTTTCGTTGCAAACTACTCTCGTTTAAGACTAGTGTCCTTTATGGCTATGCCAGCGACTCATGTTCATATAGATAAGTCATCCTCGCTTAGCGGCTATCCGCGTGCGAGTCACTGCATCGCATAAATGAACAACTGAACACCTGAACGATCATATTTAAACGACCCTCGTGTTTGCATATGCTTGCCTCCTGAATGTTTATACATGCCCCTGTTTAAATTAACAATGTTTGCCTTGGACAGGGAAGGAGATGGTAAGTTGGTAGGTCTCGCCGTGTTTCCTCTAACATCGCACGGCGCACTGCCGACACGTTAGGCTATTCAATGCTTGCATGAAACTGATCCTAAGGCAACTAGAAAGACAACTTAATAGTTGTGCACGGAACTTGTATTACGTGTTTGGATTTGTCGAGCGGGCGAGTAGCTTCCCCACTAGTGCATTCAATGTACTGATAATCCACCAGTTTGCTTGCATGGTGCGGGAGAACCTCGTTCGGTGCGGATGCCTCCTTCGTGCGTGCTAAGGCCAGAAGTTCTCTCTGAAGCCTTACAACGGTGCGTCCGGAACTGAAGCACATATACAAGACATAAGTTGTGAACATCACCTGAACATCGTCTGTCTTACTGTTTCAGAGAGAGAGGCTTGAGCGACTTGTAATCTCGGCTATACGCCGCCTGTAACACAAGTTTATATCAATAAAGAGCTTGCTTTACTTCAACTTGTGTTTCTATGCTTCCGCTATATTGTCAACTCTGTGAACTTGTTATCAAATCGCTATGCGTTCCTAAACTCCGCTGCACTCGGACAATCTGTGCGACTCTGTGGCTTAGAACTCTTGCCGCCAGCCAATGAACCATGGCCTTGCACGGGCGTGGCTCACGCTCATGCGGCATCATGCCCGGATAGGTTAAGCGATCGTTCCGCGGGAGCGCTGGCGAGGGTGATTCCCGCCTAGCGGGAACGGCCGATTGCCTGCGGAAGATCGGGGCGTGACAGCAGACGCGAGATTCGAAGCATCATCAGTGTACGGGATTATAGGCATTGTTAGCGCAGGACAGGACGACAAGTGTCTTCCCATAAATAGGACTTTGTTAAGAAAAGTAGGACTTTTTTAAACTATCTTCCACATTCAACCCCCCCCCCCCTCTCTCTCTCTCTCTCTCTCTCTCTCTCTATCTATCTATCTATTGGGATTAAATTGTATATGTGGTGATTGGCCCATGTGACTTAGGCCCAAGTAGATATGTGGATGTATATATATATAATATCATAAAGAATAAAAGACAGATTATTATCTCCTACCACTTCTTTACATGGTACCAGAGCAAGACGACTATGGCACATTTTTTTTAGCGGTGGCGGTGATTTCAGCGACGGCTGCAGCGACACTTTATTTTCTACGGCGGCGGCGAGTCTTCTACGACGACGACGATACCAAGGATCGATCTCACATCCTCGTATTATCTTGATTCTAATGAGAATCTGGTTAATACAATTATGAAAGTGGTATTTTATGGAAAAAATTATGAGGAATGGTCGAGATCTATTCGGCTTTCTCTACGGACTCGGCAAAAATTTGGATTTATTAACGGGTCTATCGATAAACCTACGGAGACTGACAAATTGGAGGATTGGTACTGTGTCCAATCGATGGTTGTACAATGGATCTTGCACACTATTGACGCTTCGGTGAAGAAGATGATACCCTACTTTGTTGAGGCAAAACCGCCATGAGATTCGCTCAATGATCAATTTAGCGTGGAAAATAGCGCTAGAATTCAACAGATTAAACATTCGTTGGCAGAGTATCGCCAAACGAAATCCATGTCCGTGTCGACTACTTCGGCCAATTGTAGACTCTTTGGGATGAGTTGGGGACTTATGAATCTATTACGACGTGCAGTTGCGGCAAATGTACGTGTGATATCCCAAAAAAGCTGCAGACACGGGTTGATGAGGAGCGTTTTTATTAGTTTTTTTATGGAATCAATTAGGAACTCTATGGCAACGTTCACTCCACTTTATTGGCACAAGATCTGTTTTCCACTTTGGCGCATGTTTATCAATCCATGTTCTAGGAGGAACGATTGCGCACATTTATACAGGTCTCCTCTGAACGGGGCGAGGTTATGGCGCTTGCGATTAAAACTTCTTCTATTAATCGTGGGATATCTCGTTTGGATGCTCGGGTTAAATCGGAGTTGCTTTGTATTTTTTGCAAACGCAACGAACATAAAGAAGTCACTTGCTTTATGAAACATGGCTTTTCGGATTGGTGGGGTATAGGCCATGTGGTGGCGACGGACGAGGGGTTGGTCGCGGACGTGGTGGCAGACACGTGGCTGGTGCTGGACGTGGACGGGGTATGGAGGTGCGTACGACAATGGCAGGACGTGGCACAACGGCTACGACACAGCAGCATATGGATGGTGATGGCGCAGGAGGTGTTCCGGGGATAACTCCGGACCAATAGCAGCAACTTATTTCTCTGCTTGGTAAATCTTCGATCAAATCTCCGGAGAACTGCATGGTGGGTTAGTCTATTGTACCTTGGATTATTGATACAGGTGCTTCGAATCATGTTACTAGAAATTTAGATTTATTGTCGGGGGTGACGGCAATGGAGGAGTATCCGGTTGGGCTCCCGGATGGACGGACTACGGTTACCTCGTGCTGCAGGAGTGTTGCTCTTGTACCGGGTATTATTCTCACGAATGTTCTATTCTTACCTCAATTATATTATAATTTAATTTATGTGGCCCATCTTATTGATGATATAAATTGTGTTGTACAATTCACTAAAAAATTGTGCGTGATACAGGACCCTAGTTTGAGGACCCTAATTGACGTCGGTGAACTGCGAGACGGACTCTACTACTTTCGTATTGTACCGAAGACTCGGGCCTTGGTAGTGACTGTGACGACTTCTCTGGACATTTGGCATCAGCAACTTGGGCATACTTCTGAAAAAGTAGTAAAGTCTCTTCCTGTTGTTAGTAGCTGTAGTAGTTCAGTGAATAAGACATGTGAAGTTTGCCACCAGGCAAAGCAAACTCGAGATATTTTTTTCTGTCAGTGACTCTCGGGTTGTTACAATTTTTGATATGATATATTATAATTTTTGGGGGCCGCATCATATATCTTCTTCGTGTGGAGCTCGATATTTTTTGACCATTGTGTATGATTTTTCTTGTATTATTTGGGTATTTTTGTTGATTGATAAGACTGAAGTATACAATATGTTCTCGTCATTTTTTTATGGTTGAGCGATAATTTAATTCCAAAGTTCGAATTATGTGAAGTGATAATGGTACTGAATTTAATTGCTTGTGCGACTACTTTGCACAGAATGATATTTTATTTCAAACATCTTGTATGGGTACATCTCAAAGGAATGGGAGGGTCGAATGAAAATATAGACATATTTTGAATGTGGCACGTGCTTTACGTTTTAAGAAAATTTTGCCAATTTCTTTTTAGGGAGAATGTGTGGTGCCCCGTTCTCCCATTTCGGGGAGCGCGGCTAAGAAATACTTTCGGTATCGTTCGATCGGGATAGATTGAATCAAGATCTTTTTTTTGTTATGGAATTGCTTCTTCAGAATCGATTTTCATATTCAGTGGACCGTGCACCAAGGATGGACTTAGCGACAGAGTCAAGAGGGACCTCTCCGTTGCAAGTTTTCGTGCATAGTTTTTGATGTCGCCTTATTGCTTTCGTACTTTTGAGTTGGTTTTTGAATTTGTGTTTCCTTGAACGGTTTCGATGGATTTTATTATTTTCATCTGTTGAACTGCATTTTATTCCGAGCTTGAAAAAATTAGAAGAGGTATTGATCATCTGTTTGTGGCAATGCAGGTGATCGTGCAGTAGACATCGCGCAAGCGGAGTCTTGAAGAACATCTTTCCTTTTCTCTCTCCAACTAACTTGTAAGTGGCTATACTTCGATTTTGTTGACCCTTCTTCCAAGTCTTCATATCTAAAATCTTGTCTTCTTGATTGTTACGATCAAATTATACCATAATAACTAAAAGATGTCAAGATAAAAAGGAATAGACTTGGATTACTTGTGCTTGTCAGCCAACTTAGAAACGGTTACCTTGTTGCATGCTAGTTCACTCAAAATATTCTTTCATAGTATTTCAATTCAAGTTAGAATGTATACTTCTTCTATAATTATGCTATGTATAGAACACACCTTGTTATGCAATAAACTGATCAGGAAGACTATGCAAAATAGATCATGCTATGTCACTTGTCTCGTGCTCGTATTGCCTTAAACTGCATCAATTGATGACTTAGTATCCAGACGAAACTTCACGATAGTCTCATGTGCTGGACGGAATAGTTTGTAGCCCCTCATAAATCTTCGTTGCATACTATTCTCGTCCAAGACTATAACTCATCAATTATGGCATCACGCTAGTGATCCCCTCATATATTTAAACTGTGCAAGCTAACTATGTCTTCGTGGCAGGGAAGGTCATGGTAAGTATTGTGCAGGTGGTTCAGACGGGCAGGTAAAAGTCACCCAATAGTGGCATGTTTATTTCAGTAAACTTTTATATCTAATTCTTGCTTGTAAAATGGACTAAGGCAAGATAGAAAGATCACATAATAACTTACATGCTTCATATAAACGTATTGATTGGTATAGTTGGGTTAGCTCGCCTTCACCATTGCATTTTAATGTACTGACCCTCGTTGCAATAGGTTCCCCACACCAAGGAGAACCTACAAGAAGTTAGAACGACTTTACAATCCAGTATACCTACCGGAACGCCCTGATCGTGCCTTCAAAGAAACATTTAGAAGTTCCAGGAGCTTGTGCATATAACTTATGCAGCTCCATAGAAAGGCGATAGCTTCGCCCGAAGGTCTCTTCTTTTAAAGTTTTAGTAAAGGGATGTAATGTACAGGATAGTTATCTCATTTTGCGTTCACTTTTGTAAGCCTATGCGGCAATTATCCAACTCGTTCAAGAGTTTGTAAAATATGTTCATTATCAATAAAGATAACTTTTTCATGTTTCAATATTGTGTCTCAATTATCTGCGTACTCTGAATATGTGCTCGTTATATAAAATATCTTGGCCTTATACGTTGTGCAACCTAGGCACGCACTGTATCACGTCCGGGGGACGACTATCGATTCTGTGGAATCGTGGCGTGATATATTGGTATCATAGCACAGCTTCAAGTTCCTTTGACCCTCGTGTCAAAAAAGTTTCTTTAATGATCTATTCCCTATGTGAACCCTTGAACTCGTTTGGCCAAAATGAGATACGTTACATACAGTGGGTCCATAATACATTATGAGCCTGATGTAAGTTACTTTCTTTTGAAGGAATGACTCAAGCACAAGCATCAGCCCTAGCACCTGGAGAGGTACAATCCCAGGAAAGTAGTTTTGGCATATCAAAAAGTTCTAGAAGCCAACGAGTAATGCCCCCTGTCGACCCGATTGAGCGAATGATGCTGATGCTTGAAGCAAGCCAACAGAGGGATGAGGCTCATCATGAGTGAGCCGAGAAGCGGACGAAAGAGCGACAGAGCAAGTTCGAAGGCAATCTAGATGTCCGATTTGTAGTCCAACAGAAGTAGGTAGATGTCCTGCAACAGATAGTTCAGACCTTAGTCTCCAACCATTCCGCAACGAAAGTAGCGACAACGGTGGAGCGACCCACACCTGAAGTCGAAATACCTCAAACTCCAAGGAAGAAGAAAGTGACTACCTTCGACTTTGTCGACTTCAAGAAGGTCTATAACACGTCTTTCAAATGGACTGAGGATACAGTCGTGGCTCTAAATTGGCTGGCAGAGCTTGATGATCACTTCAAATTGCTAGAGGTACCTGAGAAAATGCATGTTGCATGTGCCCAACTGCAGCTCCGTTTGAACGCGCACGATTGGTGGGACGTGCATCGAAGATCTCTCTCCATAGGCGATGAAGAGGAGATGATCGCGTAGGCTACCTTTCGTGGCACATTTGGAGGAGTTCATACCCCCTTCCATTCATTGACAAAAGGAGAACAAGTTCGTGCAGCTCCGCCAAGGCAATATAACAGTGAAGCAGTACTCCGCCGAACTCAATCAGCTCGCCAAATTTGTAAGCTCATATCTACCTGATGCGGTGAGTCATGCAAGACGATTCAAAGGCGGGCTGCGATCTGCCATCCATGCGCACGTAGTTGTTCTCCAATACTTGACTATGCGGAAAGTTCTCAATCATGCCCTTTCCCTTGAATCGCGATATCCTTCAGTTGCTGCTGGCACTGTGCATACTTCCAATCATAAGTTCCCTAGCAACACAGAAGGAAACACTGCTCCAAAGCGTCCAAATAATGGCAATCAGCAGAAAGGAAATCCAGGCAACCATGTTTCTACTGTAAGAAGCCAGGGCACACGATCGATAACTGTCGCAAGAAGCACAAGTTATGCCTCATTTGTGGTGATCCAAACCATAATATTCGTGACTGCCCGCGCTACTCTGAACGCCGCCCTCAAAATCCAAATTCTGCCACAGCACCTCAAGCCAACCGAGCCGCGTTGCAGCAAGAGTGTCGTCAAGCTCAAGGTCGGGTGTACACTTTGACATGGGAAGAGACCCTAGAATCGGACATCATTGTGTCAAGTATATTGATTTTCAATAACATACCTGCTCGCGTGCTATTTGATTCTGGTGCAACGCATAGCTTTATATCCACGAATTTTGTTGTAAAAAATATAATAGAAATGACACCATTATATCTAGACCTTAGTGTTAGCACCCCCATCGGGCACGAAAATACATGTTCATTTAGTATGTCAGGGAGGTCGCATTTATTTTGGGGGAAAGAAACTCTCGCTCGATGTGTTAGTCCTAGATGTTCGGGATTACGACATCATTTTGGGGATGGATTGGCTCGGCGCTTACTCGATAACTATCGAATGTGCAGAGAAATGTATTATCTTCTGTCTACCTGGAGAGTCTGAATTCTGCTACACAAGTGGTCCAGCAACAGAAGCATCAAGGACCTGTGCGATAATTTCTGCGATATCAGCTCGGCGGATACTACACTCTGGATGCGAGGGATAGTTAGCGTTGGTTCAGGACACGCATTTGGATTGTGCAAACGTTTAGTCTTCTTCCTTTGTGGGAGAGTTTCCTGATGTATTTTCAAGCGAACTACCCGGCATGCCACCCGACCGAAAAATCGATTTCACCATCGATACCTTCCCAAATACCCAACCGATTTTCAAAGTCCCGTACCGAATGCCCCCTGCTGAACTAAAGGAGTTAAAGTGCTAACTACAAAAACTACTTAGCCGTGGATATATTTGTCCGAGCGTGTCTCCTTTAGGCATGCATGCACTCTTTATGAAGAAGAAGAAAGACGGGACATTGCGACTATACATAGACTATCGAGAGCTAAATAAGGTCACTATCCGAAACAAGTATCCCCTGCCCAGGATCGACGACCTCTTTGATCAGTTGGAAGGAGCGTCAATATTTTTGAAGATAGACCTTCACTCGGACTACCACAAATTAAAGATCAAGCCAGAGGACATGCCGAAGTCGGTATTTCGGACCCGCTATGACCATTATGATTTTTCTGTCATGCCGTTCGGACTAATGAATGCTCCTGACTCATTCATGAATTTGATGAACCGTGTGTTCCGACCATTCCTCGATAAGTTTATGGTAGTATTCATAGACGATATATTGGTGTACTCAAAGAATAAGGATGAACACGCAGGACACTTGCGGATAGTGCTTCAAACTCTTCGAGATAATAAGTTTTTCGCAAAGCTGAGCAAGTGCGAGTTCTGGTTGGACAGCATATCTTTTCTAGGGCACATCATTTTCTCAGAGGGCATCTCAATCGACCCAAAGAAAGTTGAAGCCATCGTGAAGTGGAAGAGACCTGAGTCGGCCAGTGACATTCGAAGCTTCCTTGGTCTAGCAGGCTACTACAGGAGATTCATAAAAGATTTTTTAAGGATCGCTTCACCTCTGACTCATCTCACTCAGAAGGGAGTAACGTTCGCGTGGTCGAACGACTGTGAAGCTTTATTTGTGGAATTAAAGCAACAACTTGTCTCGGCACCGATTCTTACTATTCCGGATGGACACGATAATTTTAAGATCTATAGAGACGCTTCAGAAAAGAGTTTGGGATGTGTTCTTATGCAGAGGGACAAAGTGATAGCCTTTGCGTCGAGGCAGTTAAAGCCTCACGAAAGGAACTATTCAGCACACGATCTGGAACTCGCAGTGGTGGTGTTCGCGTTGAAGTTATGGCGGTATTACCTCTATGACATACCGTATAAAATATTTACGGATCACAAAAGCCTCAAGTTCCTCTATACTCAAAAGAATTTGAATCTACGGCAACGGCGTTGGCTTGAACTCCTTAGCGACTTTGACTTGATGATCAGATAAACACCGGGCAAGGAAAACGTTGTAGCTAATGCACTGAGTCGAGTGTTTATTGGGAGCTTAGCTATCGTTGATAGGCTGCGAAAAGATCTCAAAAGTTTGGGCATTACATACAGAATTAGATACAAAAATGGGGCACATGTGGCTCAGTTATGCCTCAAACCGGACTTATTGGAGAAAGTTAAGTCCGCTCAGAAGGACGATATATTCCTAGAGAGGATACAAAATTTTATCTCAGCAGAAAAGACGACTGACTTTGCGGTGGGCACGGATGGAATGATGCGGGTGAAGAAAAGTTTGTGTGATCCTAACGATGCAAACCTAAAAAATAGATACTCACTGAAGCCCAGTATGCGAGCTACACTTCACATCCAGGAAGCACGAAGATCTATCGAGACCTCTGTACGATATTTTGGTGGCACGACATAAAAAGGGATGTGGCATTGTTTGTGTCGCAATGCGTGGCTTGTCAGAGAGAAAAGACCGAGCACCAAAAGCCGGACGGAGAGATGCAGAACCTTGCTATAGATATTCCTAAGTTTCGTAGATGAAACTTCCTATTAGTTGGTTAGGATGTGGTGCCCCATTCCCCCTTTTCGGGGAGCGCGACTAAGAAATACTTTCGGTATCGTTCGATCGGGATAGATTGAATCAAGATATTTTTCTCGTTATAGAATTGCTTCTTCAGAATCAATTTTTATATTCAGTGGACCGTGCCCCAAGGATGGACTTAGCGGCAGAGTCAAGAGGGACCTCTCCGCTGCAAGTTTTTTGCCTAGTTTTTGCTGTCGCCTTGTTGCTTTCATGCTTTTGAGTTAGTTTTTGGATTTGCGTTTTCTTGAACTATTTTGATAAATTTTATTGTTTTTGTTCGTTGAACTATATTTTATTCCGAGCTTGAAAAGAGTAGAAGAGGTATTGATCATATGTTTGTGGCAATGCAGGTGATCGTGCAGTAGACGTCGCGCGAGCGGAGCCTTGAAGCACATTTTTCCTTTTCTCTCTCCAACCAACTTGTGAGTGGCTATACTTCGATTTAGTGGACCCTTCTTCCAATTCTTCACATCTAAAATATTGCCTTCTTGATTGTTCTGATCAAACGATACTATAATAACTAAAAGATGTCAAGATAAAAAGGAATACACTTGGATTACTTGTGCTTGTCAACCAACTTGAAAACGGTTACCTTGTTTGATGCTAGTTCACTTAAAATATTCTTTCATAGTATTTTAATTCAAGTTTGAATGTATACTTCTTCTATAATTGTGTTATGTATAGAAAATACCTTGCTATGCAATAAACTGATCAGGGAGACTATACAAAATATATCATGCCAAGTCACTTGTCTCGTGCTCGTATTGCCTTAAATTGCATCAATTGATGACTTAGTATAGACGTCGTTTGATCACGGACAACTTGTACATAAGGTCTTAGTTCCTGTGGAAGGTCGCTGGGGCACTAGCACTGATCCGATTTGGACGAAACTTCACGATAGTCTCATGTGCTGGACGGGATGGTTTGTAGCCCCTCATGAATCTTCGTTGTATACCATTCTCGTCCAAGACTATAACTCGTCCATTATGGCATCATACCAGTGATCTCCTCATATATTTAAACTGTGTAAGCTAACTATGTCTTTGTGGCAGGAAAAGTCATGGTAAGTATTGTGCAGGTGGTTCAGACGGCAGATAAAAGTCACTAAACGGTGGCATATTTATTTTAATAAACTTTTATATCTAATGCTTGCTTGTAAAATAGACTAAGGTAAGATAGAAAGATCACATAATAACTTGCATGCTTCATATAAACAACGTATTGATTGGTATAGTTGTGTTAGCTCGCCTTCACCAGTGCATTTTGGTGTACTGACCCTCGTTGCAATAGGTTTCCCGCA
The DNA here is from genome assembly GCA_036927795.1 of Iris macrosiphon. Lineage (NCBI taxonomy): Eukaryota > Viridiplantae > Streptophyta > Magnoliopsida > Asparagales > Iridaceae > Iris > Iris macrosiphon. Next base: position 13,807,158 of record JAYESA010000014.1, read on the forward strand.
CCAAGGAGATCCTGCAAGAAGCTAGAGTGACTTTCCAATCCATTCCACCTACCGGCACGCCCTGATCGTGCCTTTGAAGAAATATTTTGAAGTTACAGGAGCTCGTATACATAACTTATGCAGCTCCATGGAAAATAGCTTCGCTTGAAGGTCTCTTCTTTTAAAGTTTTAGTAAAATAATGTAATGTACAGGATGGTTATCTCATTTTGCGTCCACTTTAGTAAGCCCGTGCGGCAATTATCCGACTCGTTCAAGAGTTTATAAAAAATATTCATTATTAATAAAAAGAATTTTCCATGTTTCAATATTGTGTCTCAGTTATCTGCGTACTCTGAATATGTGCTCGTTATATAAAATATCTTGGTCTTGTGCGTTGTGCAACCTAGGCATATACGGTATCACGTTCGGGGGATGACTATCGATTCTACGGAATCAGGATATGACGGAATGTATTTTGGCGGTCGAATATTTGATCAATCGAACCCCTTCAAGTCTTCTTGGTTTTAAAATCCCCTATGAAATTTTATTTGGCGCTTCTCCTTCTTATGATGAATTATGTGTTTTTGGTTGTCTATACTTTGCCCACAACCAAAATTCTGTACGTGAAGCTCCATGATTTTGTTATAAATATAATACGAAAGTTGAGTCACAATTCTTTCTCCCAATGTTCCACCACGCCCAATCATTCCTTAGGTAGTCCTTATCCTATAGCACATTTTTTGAATTGTGACCGACTTTCTCTGGGACAGAGAAATTTTCTTGCAGCTGTAACAGCATGTACAGAACCAGTCTCCTTGAAAGAGGCAGTTAAAGATGAAGGGTGACGTGAAGCTATGAAGAAGGAGATACAGACTTTGGAGGATAATGGTACCTGGACTATGGAGACGCTTCCGGCTGAAAAACGTGCTCTGGGGAGCCGGTGGGTGTATAAGATAAAGTATAATTCTGATGGGAGCGTTGAGTGGCTTAAAGCCCGTTTGGTGGTTTTCGACAATCATCAGGTTGAAGGGATTGATTACACTGATACTTTTGCTCCGGTGGTAAAAATGGGTACTGTTCGTGCTTTTCTAGTTTTAGCTGCAGCAAAAAATTTGGAACTACATCAGATGGATGTTCACAATGCTTTCATGCATGGAGATCTTATCGAAGAAGTGTATATGAAACTACCACCTGATTTTTGAACCACACGCCCAGATAAGGTATGTCGGCTTCGAAAATCTCTTTATGGGCTTAAACAAGCGTCTCGTTGTTGGTTTACGAAGTTGGCATCTTCTTTACGGGAGTACGAATTTTGCCAATCGTACTCTGACTACTCAATTTTTACTCTTCATAAGGGTGATGTTCAGATAAATGTTCTTGTATATGTCGACGATTTGATTCTCTCTAGCAATAATTTTGCTGCTCTTACTGCCTTTAAGAATTATTTGAGTACATGCTTTCATATGAAGGACCTTGGGGTGTTGAAGTTTATTCTTGGTGTTAAGGTAACTCGAAGTACGGGGGGTATTTTTTTGTGCCAACGGAAATATACACTTGACATTATCTCTGAGACAGGATTGTTGGGGGCAAAATCCGCGAGCTTTTCCATGGAGCAACATCATCAACTGGCACGCTCTACAAGTCCACCGTTGTCGGATGGGGAAGCATATCGGCGACTCGTGGGGAGGCTGATTTATCTCTCGTTTACTTGGTCGAATTTGGCTTATATTGTTCACATCCTATCGCAGTTTATACATGAGTCCCAGTGTGATCATTGGAATGCGGCTTTGAGGGTTGTTAGATGTAACACCCCGTTCCGCTCAAGCGGACTGTCGTCTCAAACGGCAATCGTGCAGCTGTCCCAACCCGCTTTGCCTCAAAGAGAATGCAAAGGATATCCAGACTTGTCCCTACAGGAATCCGACTTGGACTTTCAGAGGCTCGCTCAGGCGTATCGCTCTACCGAGGCGAATCATCGCTAAGGTGGGTGGCTACGGTGAACTTGTCTTTGCTTAGCCAACACACATAAAATCTGGAATATTCATGCTAGTCGCTAGGTGAATCACCCCCTGCATGCTAATAAATCCAACGCACCTAGCTAAGGGAATAATCCCAACTTGTATTGCTTGCTAGAACATGGAAATGAAATACTGCTTATATACAGACCCTCGCATGCTAAGTCCCTTAACGGTTTCATCTTTCGGCTTACCTTCGGGTCTGAGCAAACGTACCTGTTTATGTTTCTTAGAAACGCATGCTTGTCTGCTTGAATGTTACCGTGTTTTCATCCAAACTCCGGGAGACTACTACGTAGTCGTTCCGTGCCTGAATGAACCTGCTAGTATCCGGGACCATTAGGTCACCAAGGCATACCCCCGAACCAGGGGAATGCATTGAGCAAGAATGAATACTGAACGTGAATCACACTTGAATGATAATCATGCTAAGTATGCATCTGAACGAGGATCGTGTTATGTACTGATGGAATCCCAGCTCGTGGAGCAATATGCTCGTTCAGATTAAGTTTAAGTTTCATGATTATCATGTCAAGCTATGGAATATGGATAAGACCCTGACCTGCATTGTCGCGGACAACTTGTGTGCACAAGGTATGTTATGTTGAGTTCTGCGGACGGTCACCGGGGTACTGGGACCGATCCGATCCGGACGGGACGTATGTTAGTCGTATATTACCCGACAAGTGTTATGCGACGGGGCTCGCCACCCGCGTTGTACGTTACTTCGCCCTGAGACTAAACTGTCCTTTATGGCTATGCCAGCGACATTATGTTCATATAGATAAGTCATCCTCGTTTAGCGGCTATCCGCGTGCGAGTCACTGCATCGCATCAATGAATAACTTAACACCTGAACGATCATGTTAAAACAATATCGTGTTTGCATATGCTTGCCTCCTGAATGCTTATATTGCCGTGCTTGAAATTATAATGTTTGCCTCAACGTTTGCCTTAGACAGGGAAGAAGATGGTAAGTTGGTAAGTCTTGCCGTATTTTCTCTCATGTTGCACGGCGCACTGCCACACGAACTAGGCTATTCAATGTTTGCATGAAACTGATCCTAAGGCAACTATAAAAGATAACTAAATAGTTGTGCACGGAACCTGTACTACGTGTTTGGATTTGTCGAGCGGGCGAGTAGCTTTCCCACCAGTGCATTCAATGTACTGATAATCCACCAGTTTGTATGCAGGGTGCGGGAGAACCTCGTTCGGTGCGGATGCCTCCAACGTGCGTGCTAAGGCCAGGAGTTCCCTCTGAAGCCTTGCAACGGTGCGTCCGGGACTGAAGCACATATACAAGACATAAGTTGTGAACATCGCCTGAACATCGCCTGTGCAATCATTCCACAATTGTAGCCACTTGGCACGCTTTTACTGTTTCAGAGAGAGAGGCTTGAGCGACTTGTAATATCGGCTATACGCCGCCTGTAACACATATTTAATCAATAAGAGCTTGCTTTACTACAACTTGTGTTTCAATGCTTCCGCTATATTGTCGACTCAGTGAACCTGTTACCGATCGCCTATGCGTTCATGACTCCGCTGCACTCGGACAATCTATGCGACTCTGTGGCTTAGAACTTTTGCCGCCAGCCAATGAACCATGGCCTTGCATGGGCGTGGATCATGCTCGTGCGGCATCTTGCCCGGATGGGTTAAGCGATCGTTCCGCGGGAGCGCTGGCGAGGGTGATTCCCGCCTAGCGGGAACGGCCGATTGCCTGCGGAAGATCGGGGCGTGACATGTTGGTATCAGAGCCTGGCTTCTACGCCTTTGGACTTCGATTCGATATCTCTGTTTCGAAAGCTCGTTCGTGGGTTATGTGCACGCTCTCTCTCAATGCCTCGATGGGATGTTCCAACAATAAGTCTAAATACTTTCAAAATACGTTTTCAATGATATGATTGCTTGTCTGGTTGTATGCTGCGAGTGGCCTTTGAGCCAACCTGTGCGAACCCTTGAGAGTATCGCTAGTAGCTTGTCCGATTTTCACTAACTCTAAGTTTGGTTGAATGCATCTATTCGAGGGACGCCTTGAACTAGTGCACCATCCAAGACTTAAGAAAAGATGAAACTCGAGTGCTGAGACTTCGCTATCACTAAGCTGGTTGACGTGTTCACGCTAGAAGTGCACTTCGAAAGTGCGCACGATCCAGTCTAAGCGATATGCTGATTTCGACGCTTGTGCAAGTGAAGATCCAAATGAACAAGTGCAACGACTTGTCTAGGATTGCCTCAACCTTAGATTACTGCTTGTCCTTAGTAAGTCTCGAGGACGAGACTTTTTCTAAGTTGGGTAGGATGTAACACCCCGTTCCGCTCAAGCGGACTGCCGTCTCAAACGGCAATCGTGCAGCTGTCCCGACCCGCTTTGCCTCAAAGAGAATGCAAAGGATATCCAGACTTGTCCCTACAGGAATCTGGCTTGGACTTTCAGAGGCTCGCTCAGGCGTATCGCTCTACCGAGGCGAATCATCGCTAAGGTGGGTGGCTACGGTGAACTTGTCTTTGCTTAGCCAACACACATAAAATCTGGAATATTCATGCTAGTCGCTAGGTGAATCACCCCCTGCATGCTAATAAATCCAACGCACCTAGCTAAGGGAATAATCCCAACTTGTATTGCTTGCTAGAACATGGAAATGAAATACTGCTTATATACAGACCCTCGCATGCTAAGTCCCTTAACGGTTTCATCTTTCGGCTTACCTTCGGGTCTGAGCAAATGTACATGTTTATGTTCCTTAGAAACGCATGCTTGTTTGCTTGAATGTTACCGTGTTTTCATCCAAACCCCGGGAGACTACTACGTAGTCGTTCCGTGCCTGAATGAACCTGCTAGTATCCGGGACCATTAGGTCACCAAGGCATACCCCCGAACTAGGGGAATGCATTAAGCAAGAATGAATACTGAACGTGAATCACACTTGAATGATAATCATGCTAAGTATGCATCTGAACGAGGATCGTGTTATGTACTGATGGAATCCCAGCTCGTGGAGCAATATGCTCGTTCAGATTAAGTTTAAGTTTCATGATTATCATGTCAAGCTATGGAATATGGATAAGACCCTGACCTGCATTGTCGCGGACAACTTGTGTGCACAAGGTATGTTATGTTGAGTTCCGCGGACGGTCACCGGGGTACTGGGACCGATCCGATCCGGACGGGACGTATGTTAGTTGTATGTTACCCGGCAAGTGTTATGCGACGGGGCTCGCCACCCGCGTTGTACGTCACTTCGCCCTGAGACTAAACTGTCCTTTATGGCTATGCCAGCGATATTATGTTCATATAGATAAGTCATCCTCGCTTAGCGGCTATCCGCGTGCGAGTCACTGCATCGCATCAATGAACAACTTAACACCTGAACGATCATGTTAAAACAACATCGTGTTTGCATATGCTTGCCTCCTGAATGCTCATATTGCCGTGCTTGAAATTATAATGTTTGCCTCAACGTTTGCCTTGGACAGGGAAGGAGATGGTAAGTTGGTAAGTCTCGTCGTGTTTCCTCTCATGTTGCACGGCGCACTGCCACACGAAATAGGCTATTCAATGTTTGCATGAAACTGATCCTAAGGCAACTAGAAAAGACAACTAAATAGTTGTGCACGGAACCTGTACTACGTGTTTGGATTTGTCGAGCGGGCGAGTAGCTTCCCCACCAGTGCATTCAATGTACTGATAATCCACCAGTTTGTATGCAGGGTACGGGAGAACCTCGTTCGGTGCGGATGCCTCCAACGTGCGTGCTAAGGCCAGGAGTTCCCTCTGAAGCCTTGCAACGGTGCGTCCGGGACTGAAGCACATATACAAGACATAAGTTGTGAACATCGCCTGAACATCGCCTGTGCAATCATTCCACAATTGTAGACACTTGGCACGCTTTTACTGTTTCAGAGAGAGAGGCTTGAGCGACTTGTAATCTCGGCTATACGCCGCCTGTAACACATGTTTAATCAATAAGAGCTTGCTTTACTACAACTTGTGTTTCAATGCTTCCGCTATATTGTCGACTCAGTGAACCTGTTACCGGTCGCCTATGCGTTCATGACTCCGCTGCACTCGGACAATCTGTGCGACTCTGTGGCTTAGAACTCTTGCCGCCAGCCAATGAACCCTGGCCTTGCACGGACGTGGATCACGCTCGTGCGGCATCACGCCCGGATGGGTTAAGCGGTCGTTTCGCGGGAGCGCTGGCGAGGGTGATTCCCGCCTAGCGGGAACGGCCGATTGCCTGCGGAAGATCGGGGCGTGACATTAGATATCTAAAGGGTTGTCCTGGTCAAGGCATTCTCTTTCACTCTAATTGTGATTTGCGGCTTCGAGGGTGGTACGATTTCGATTGGGCGAGTTGTCCCATCACGTGACGCTTTGTCTGGTTAGTTGATTTTTCTTGGTGATTTGTCTATCTCTTGGAAGACAAAAAAACAGATGACGGTGTCCCGTCCTTCGGTCGAAGTAGAGTATCGTGCTATGACGGCGGTCACGTGTGAGCTTAAGTGGCTCAAATGGTTGCTTGGCCGTTTGGGGGTGCAACATTCGTGTGCTATAGATTTATTTTCTGATAGCCAATCTGCTTTACATCTTACGCAGAACCCAGTTTTCCATGAGCTCACAAAACACATTGAGGTATATTGTTGAGGGATGTTGTTCTTGATGGAGTTATTCGCACATTTCATGTGCCGACGGATGGGCAATTGGTGGATTTTTTTACCAAGGCTTTGGGCAAACGGCAATTTGAGTTTCTTTTGCGCAAGTTGGACATTTGTGACTTGCATGCTCCAACTTAAGGGGGGTATTGGGATTAAATTGTATATGTGGTGATTGACCCATGTGACTTAGGCCCAAGTATATATATATATATATATATATATATATATATATATATATATATATATATATATATATATATATATATATAAGTAATATCATGATGAATGAAAGACAGATTATTATCTCATACCACTTCTTTACTCTCTCTCTCTCTCTCTCTCTCTCTCTCTCTAACAATGGTGCCCAAGGCTGTGTCGAAGAAATCTGACAAGGGAATGACGTTGCGAGTGCTTTACTAACTAAAGTTGGTTTCACCGTGAATATATATCCTTACCTAACTTTACTAACTAAAATTGTCCATTAAATTTAATAATTAAATTTAATAAAGACAGCTAAGTAATTACGTATAAAATATATATATATATATATATATATATATATATATATAATTTGTTCTTTTGGTATATTTTATTCTTCTAAAGGAAAAAAATAATAATTAAAATATAATTAAAATACGTACAAGCCACGCACATTATATACTAGTGATAGTTAATGGGGATTTGTCAGCTAAAAGTTGAGAGTTTTCCCCCATTGCCAGCTTCAGAGTTCAGACATTCAAATAGCAAATCACACCATATGTTCAAGCAGAAACACGAGGCTAGAAGTCTGCGTGCTGCTTCAGCAGTAGGTTCTACCGAATATCTTGTCTCAGATGGTAGATTTCAGCACAAAACTTGCTTAGGACACTGACACGTGACACATGACACGACACTGGCACACCAAAATATACACAAGACAGCAGAAAAAGGAACGGGATGATATTAAACATTGGAAATTTTGGTACATAGCATTATATTTTAAATAAATTAGGTACAGGAAAATAAGTTTGGATATATTACACTCAGCGAACAAAAATGTTCTTAGCAAGAACATTTTATTTTATTTTATTCAAATTCAATAACCCATCCAAAACGACCTTACTATGTGTATTTTTCCATTTTATTTATTATTTTATTTGCTCATATTAAAAAATGAAATAAAATAAAAAATAAAAATAAAATAAAATAATTATTTTAAGAAAAATGTCCTTAGCAAGGAGGTTTTCAAGTTTTTTTTTTTCTCTGACAATAAAAAGTAAGAATAAAAAAAAAGTGAAAACGTCCCTAGGACGGACATTTTGTTTTTTTCTATTTTTTTATTTCTGAAAAAATTAAATCGTTATATTTTTTTCCTGAAGATTACGGGTAGAAGTATTAAATAAATATAAATTAATAAAAAAAAATTTGAAAGCTGAAAACGCACATGGTATGGACGTTTTAGAAAAAAAATTTGCATCCCCTATAATTTAATATTTACAATATGGTCATTTAATCAAGTAGTGAATAAAATTATTTTATTTATTATAATTTCTTTCATAATCTTCAATCAAACAAAAATAAAAGTTGAAAATTTTGGATTTAAAATTATTTTTAGACCCGAAAAAAATTAAAAAAAAATTTATTATTTTCACTTAATATATTTTGTTAATTTTAAATTTCTTTCATATATTTTGTTAATTAAAAAAAGAATAAATAAAAAAATTTAAAATTTAAAACAAAGAAAACGCCACTGGTATGGACGTTTTAACTTTTAAAATTTATTATTATTTTTTAATTTTTTTCAGACCAAAAAAAATAAAATTTTGAAAACATTCTTGGTAAGGATATTTTTCCTAAAAAAAATTATTTTAGATTTTTTTTTCGTTTGTTTTTTTTCTCTTTTAAAAAACATGACCCAAATATAAAAAATTTAAAAAAAATTAAAAAAGAAAAGACATCCTTAGTAAGGACGTTTTCAATTGGTTTGTATATTTAAATGTGGACAGAACTAAACCGTTCTTCGTAAAGACGTTTTTATTGTCTCCTAATAATTTTTTAAAACTTCTTTCTGTGTACATAATTTAATAAAAATATAATATTCTGTACGAAAAATTTTCTGATTAAACATTGCTACTGTCATTTCCATGACTACATGTGAATCAATGTATAGTTTAGGAAAAAAAAAATTATATTTTGGTGCATATATATGAAGTTTCCTTTTGCACTGCCTTCAGTATCGATATATGACAAGTACTGCTGTAGAATAGATCACATTGACAACAATCTAGAAACATTTTGGTTCACACTTCACTCGAGCTCCATGTGATCTTGAAATCGAGCATATCGAAAGAGGAAAAATATGACTGAATGGAAGGGGATAGCTATATCATTCATTCAATATAAGCAGTTTGTCATGGACTTAGTGGTTTTGTCTTACACATCATTCCATGTAGTGCATGAATTATGCAAGTCTTTTACAAATGCTTAGCTAGATATCTAAGACGAAAATAAGAAAATGTGGAACAAAAGAAAGATATTGAAATATTAAAAATTTTGTTATACTATGAGAGTTTACGACTTCTTAGGTGGCGAGGAGCAAATGATCTCCTCCCACCTTATTTATAAGGCTAAATTATAACTTGATACCCTCAACTATTCAAAATGTTCAACTTGATATCCTCAACTTTGATAGGTGCTAACTTGATATCCGACAAAAAAATGACTAAATTGCTCCTCCTCACACTCTCTCTCTCTCTCTCCGGCACCCCTCCCCCCCCCCCCCTCCTCCTTCTCCGGCGCCGACGACCGGAGGGGGGATGCGGGGGCACAACAGTAGCAACGAGCTGAAGCAACAGCGGACAAGCGCGGGCGTGGTGGCGAGCAGCAGCCACAACAGCGAGCGTCGCACGGTGGTGAGAAGCAGCGGCAACGGTGACGGGTGGGGTGGCGAACGGGCGCAGTGGCGGGGTACAGGCGGCAGGGTTCGTGGGGTGGGCGCAGGGGCTGGTGTGGGGTAATGGGTGTCGCTGGGGAGGGCGGTCGCGGAGGGGTAGGACGACCTGAGAGGGAGGAGGGGGTGTCAGAGATGTTAGGGAATACCTGCAACCAGATTAACAAATAGAGCAAAAATAAAAGAAACAATATTTACGTGGTTCATCCAACACTGGCTACTTCCACGGGCTGCTGCAGGACTTTCACTATAAAAAGAAAAATTACAGTGTTTACAAACACTCGCAACTCACAACACTTCTCGATTCAAGAAGGAACTCTGAAAATTACACATTTTCTGCCTAACACTTGAAGAAAATATTGCTTGTAGTTGATAATTTTTGTGTGTGCTCAAATGAATAGGAAGCCACCTATTTATAGTGCACAAGAATGAACATGAAGGTTCATCTAAGCTTGGGACTTACACTTTTGATCCCTTGTAAGTTGTGCAACCATAGTGAGTTGTTCTCCTCATTAAAATTTATGAAAGTATTTGGAAAGCATTAACAATCTCCCACTTGAAGACTGATATCAATCCGTCTTCACATCCTGATCAATACAGCAGCCAATCCCGATCCTACTATCCTTGGGGACCAACTGAAGATGAGCACAACTTCAGTTTATCGACAGTCACCACCTTGGTTAGCATATCCGCTGGATTCTTACTTCCTTGAATCTTCTCAAGTGTTAAAATCCCATCTTCTAACAAAGATCTGATGAAGTGATAACAAAGTCCAATATGCTTGGTCCTGGAATAAAATGAAGAGTTCTTTGCAAGATGTATTACACTTTGGCTGTTACTGTGCAAGACATTCTCCTCATATTCGAATCCCAATTCAGCTAACAATCCTTGAAGCTAAATCATCTCATTACTGGCTTATGTAACTGCAACATACTCTGCTTCCGTAGTTGATAGAGAAATAATCTTTTGCAACTGCGACATCTAGCTAACTGATATAGAGCGTACTGTAAACACATAACCAGTAGTGCTCCTTCGTTTATCGACTTAACCTGCAAAATCAGCATCTACGTACCCCTGCACCTTTAGTTCTCCTCTACCAAAGTTTAAGCACTTGTTCGTAGTGCCTTGTAGATACCTCAAAATCCACTTTACAGCTTCCTAATGGACCTTTCTCGGATTTGACATGAATCTGCTAACGACTCCCACTGCTTGGGCAATGTCTGGTCTCGTACAGATCATAGCATACATCAAACTTCCAATGGCTGAGGCATAATAAACCTTTGCCATTTGATCTCTCTCTTCCTCCGTCTGAGCTAACTGATCCTTGGATAGTCGAAAGTGACTAGCCAATGGTGTGCTGACGGGTTTCGTGTTGCTCATGTTGAATCTTTCTAAGACATGACTGATGTACGCTGACTGAGATAATTAAAAAATCCCCTTTTGCTTATCTCGGTAGATTTGTATCCCAAGAATCTTCTTAGCTGGACCCAAATCTTTCATGTCAAACTCCTTTGACAATCGTTGTTTTAAGCTTTTGATCTCATTCATATCTGAACCGGCTACTAACATATCATCAACATAAAGTAGCAAAATGATATAACTCGAATCATATCTCTTGACATAGCAGCAGTGATCAGCATTGCACTTCTGAAAACCTTCCTTGTGCATGAAGCCATCAAATTTCTTGTACCACTATCGCGGAGCTTGTTTCAAACCATACAAGCTCTTCTTAAGTCTGCACACCAAGTTACCTTTTTCCTTTTCTGTGAAACCCTCTGGCTGATGCATATAAATTTCTTTATCTAAGTCTCCGTGAAGAAATGCAGTCTTCACGTCCAACTGTTTAAGATATAGATTTTCAATAGTAACAATACTTAATACAGTCCTGATAGTATTAAGTTTCACAACCGGAGAAAAAATCTGTGTAGTCGACTCCTTCCTCCTACTGGAAGCCTTTGACAACTAATCGAGCTTTGTACCTCTTGGATCCATTTTGTTCTTCTTTCACCCGATAAATCCATTTGTTATGAAGGGCCTTCTTTCCTTTGGACAACACAACAAGTTCCCAAGTATTGTTGGAGATCAAAGACTCCATCTCGTCTTTCATAGCAAGCTCCCACTTACTGGAATCTCCAGTCTGACAGGCCTCATCATAGCACTCGGGTTCACCTTCATCAGTTAACAACAAATAATTCAAGTATCTCATGTTCGACACATGAGGTCGAGAATACCTTCTCAATACTGGAGTTGGAGAATGAGATTGATTAGCATCTTCTTGCTCAATATGTTGCTCTGGCTCGAGATTTGCAACTGTCTGGCTTGTCGTAGGACTGATTGGGGCATCATCCACTCTGCAAAGACTGGCTCAATGTCACATCCCAGTACCGAAATATGGAGACGGACATGGCCAGCTACCCGTACAAGGTGCTATACGTCGTACGGCGATCATGGCTGTATAAGACAGGGGGTGCATGCTACAATCAAGTCTCCTATGGTCAAGAACTTCTATGTCGCAATCATTCAAACAAGAAACAGTAAGCATAGAGCATATATGCTAAAATAATAAGGCGTCCCAAATACTTTCTCAAAATATTCTGGAGTTCAACTGTACAAAACAAGAAGCTGAAAGAGTAACATAAGTACATGACAGTGATCAGCTACAGTCTGATTTAATACAATCATGTAAGAAAAGTAATGTCCAGACGAGTCAGCTAATAGGTGCCGGTAGCTAAACGCCAAAAAGAAGTAAATGTGCAAGACGAGGAGGGAAGAAGAAAACCAACTCGCTATCCCCTGAGACCATATTCCTTGTGCGCACCATGTGTTGGTGGAAAGTACGCTGGATCCTCAGGTGCTGGCTCAAAACCTGGCCATGCAAAACCAGTGGGGTTAGACCCCAAATAGCAAGTACCACAAAGAAAACACAAAATGGAGAAACAAAAATCTAGGGAAGACAATATAATAATACATAAGTTCAGTATCGTAACTTAGGTCCATGGCATATCCTAGCGCTAAGTCTCAACCCTACAACCAAACAAGGACAAGGGTTGAACCATCACACTATGTTAGTCCACTTTTCTAGGCTACTAGCTGAATAATACAATCATAACCAAATCAATTTCTTCCTAAATCGACCAATCATTTGTACGACTTGCTATTTTGTGGAGTCTGAGGTTATCTCAGAATAATGCATAATAAGTATCCTCAAATCATGCCAGTGCCGAATATGAGCTAACCGAACCAATATAATAAAACAGGCACTTGCAGGATGCACCAGTCCCCCGTAGGGCCCCTGTGCAAAAAATACGGTATTAGCGGTTCCAGTGTTCCTATATTGAAACAGTGGCTCGGCATAATAATAAGTCAGATACTGTACTCCACTAAGGCAGATGATATACAGTATGTGTGGTAGTCATCTCATAGCGCACTTAGAATAAATTTTTGTGGAAAGGTTCGTTGGCAGAATCTCGGGATACCGTTCCTTCCAAATGTTACTACCACTTTTAATTACTTAATTAGCCCTACGTTGTGTTTGAAATCTCAAGACGTGGTCACATGAGAATTTTTCTTAAGATGTCGTACAAAGTACGGGCACGCTAGATACGAATCAATGGAAGTCAAATCTGGATTCACCCGAGCGTGTATGCAATATTCATACAATCAATATCCTAGCCACGCTTTGGTAATTTGACTCGCTTATTATGCCCGTACTGGGAAAATAATTTATATATTTCAGAAATTTGGAGGTATTCTCGATGCACAACACAAATATAATCACTTAACACGTGACAGGATGTGTCGCTCCTCGACGCACATTAAATCATGAATAATAATCAGGCAATAGTAGTATCAGTACGAATATAATATTCGAGTCCAATTACCAATTATACATTGGGTCACATGAATCAAGAAGACATTCAACCAAAACAAGCAAAGCCGCATGGGTCTCTAGGCCGCATGGAAAATCAGGCCGCATGGAGTCAGGCCGCATGAAAAGTCAGGCCGCATGGAGAGTCAGGCCGCATGGACCACTTGGCCGCATGCTCAGGGTTAAGTCTACTCCTTGGGACAATTGTTGAAGTGACAGTCAAATAAATAAAGTGTCGATGATGTGACATAAAGTGACTGATGTGACTGGTGTGATAAGCCATAAAGTGTGTCAGAAAGAAAAGACAAAACTATAAAAATAAGTGCCAACGATTCAGAGCCATGCGTCCAAGAAAATAGTGGTCGCATGCTCTCCATGCCGCATGAGTGTCGGTGCCGCATGGGGTTCAATGCCGCATGGAGTTCTCAAGGACTTAGCGAAATTTTTATTCGTTCAGTGAGTGAAAGCACAATGTGTTCAAGGACACTGTGCAAATCAACACTCATGTGTGTAACACCCCGTTCTGTTCTAGCGGACTGCCGACTCAAACGGTAAGAGTGCAACTGTCCCGACTCGCTTTGCCTCAAACGAGAAGCAAAGGATATCCAGACTTGTCCCTACAGGAATTCAACTTAGGCTTTCAGAGGCTCGCTTGACGTATCGCTCTACCGAGGCGAATCATCGCTAAGGTGGGTGGCTACGGTGAACTTGTCTTTACTCAGCCAGCACACATAAAATCTGAAATGTTCATGCTAGTCGCTAGGTGATTCACCCCATGTATGCTAATAAGAATCCAACGCACCTAGCTAAGAGAATAATCCCAACTTGTATTGCTTATGCTAGAATATGGAAATTGAAATACTGCCTATATTCAGACCCTCGCATGCCAAGTCCCCTAACGATCTAACTCTCGGTTTACCTTCGGGCCCGAGCAAACGTGCTACTTATGTTCCTTAGAAACGCATGCTTGTCTGCTTGTACGTTGCCTCGACTCAATGCTTGTAACATAGGCTATGCCAACACCTTGTTATACAAAATATTATTCAGAAGGACTATGCAAAATGAATAAGGCAATGCCTCTTGTCTTGTACTATTGTTGCATCAACAGAATGCCTCTTGTCTTGTACTCTTATCTTGTACTCTTGTCTTGTACGCTTGTTGCCCCAACCATGTAAATGGATAACTTATCCGAGACGCCGTTCGATCACGGACAACTTGTGCACAAGGTCGGTCTAGCGGGCGATGCTGGGGCACTGGCATCGTCCCGGTCCGGGCGAGACCAATTGTTTTAGTCTCTTGTTCGACGGAATGGCTTGCAGCGCCTCTTGTACTTTGTTGTATACCATTCTCGTCTAAGACTATACCATCCATTATGGCATATGCCAGTGATCGCCTTGTATTTAGCTTGTTGCATGCTTGCTGGTAAAGAATAAAAGATAACAAGTCATCCTCGCTTAGCGGCTATCCGCGTGCGAGATATTGTATCGCATGAAACAAATAAACTGAACACTTGAACGATCTTGAAATAAGTACTCGTGTTGCATATGCTATAACTTGGTTTTCATTATGAATGCCCCTGAATGCTTATACTTGCCCGTGCTCAGATTTATAATGTTTACCTTGGACAGGGAAGGTAAAATGGTAAGATGGTAAGTCTCGCCGTATTTTCTCTCATGTTGCACAGCGCACTGCCCGACACGTTAGGTTATTCAATGTTTGCATGAAACTGATCATAAGACAACTAGAAAGACAACTTAATAGTTGGTGCACGGAACTTATATTACGTGTTTGGATTTGTCGAGCGGGCGAGTAGCTTCCCCACCAGTGCATTCAATGTACTGATAATCCACCAGTTTGTATGCAGGGTGCGGGAGAACCTCGTTCGGTGCGGATGCCTCCTTCGTGCGTGCTAAGGTATGGACATCACTCCGAAGCAATGGTGCGTCCGGAACTGAAGCACATATACAAGACATAATATTGTGAACATCGCCTGAACTCGCCTGATCATCGCCTGTACAATCATTCCACAATTGTAGCCACTTGGCACACTTTTACTGTTTCAGAGAGAGAGGCTTGAGCGACTTATAATCTCGGCTATACGCCGCTTGTAATACTTGTTTATATCAATAAAAGAGCTTGCTTTACTTCAACTTGTGTTTCAATGCTTCCGCTATATTGTCAACTCAGTAAACTTGTTACCGATCGCCTATGCGTTCATGACTCCGCTGCACTCAGACAATCTGTGCGACTATGTGGCTTAGAACTCTTACCGCCAGCCAATGAACCACGGCCTTACACGGACGTGGATCACGCTCGTGCGACATCACGCCCGGATGGGTCAAAGCGATCGTCCCACGGGAGCGCTGGCGAGGGTGATTCCCGCCTAGCGGGGACAGCCGATTAGCCTGCGGGAGATCGGGACGTGACATAATGGTATCAGAGCCTGGCTTCTACGCCTTTGGACTTTGATTCGATATCTCTGTTTCGAAAGCTCGTTCGTGGGTTATGTGCACGCTCTCTCTCAATGCCTCGATGGGATGTTCCAACAATAAGTCTAAATACTTTCAAAATGTATTTTGAATGTAATGATATGCTTGCTTGTATGATGTTGTGCTGCGAGTGGCCTTTGTGCCAACCTGTGCGAACCCTTGAGAGTATCGCTAGTAGCTTGTCCGATTTCACTAACTCTAAGTTTGGTTGAATGCATCTATTCGAGGGACGCCTTGAACTAGTGCACCATCCAAGACTTAAGAAAAGGTGAAACTCGAGTGCTAAGACTTCGCTATCACTAAGCTGGTTGACGTGTTCACGCTAAAAGTGCACTTCGAAAGTGCGCACGATCCAGACTAAGCGATATGTTGAGCTCGACGCTTGTGCAAGTGAATATCCAAATGAGACAAGTACAACGACTTGTGTAGGTTTGCCTCAGTACCGTATCATTAAATCAAAGTTGATTGAAACGTACTACTTGTCCTTAGTAAGTCTCGAGGAAGAGACTTTTTCTAAGTTGGGTAGGATGTAATACCCCGTTCCCTTCTAGCGGACTGCCGACTCAAACGGCAAGAGTGCAACTGTCCCGACCCGCTTTGCCTCAAACGAGAAGCAAAGGATATCTAGACTTATCCCTACATGAATTAATCGCCTCATGAGATGCACTTTATTTGAGGCCGAAGGTTTCTCGTATATATTCGAGAGAACTTTCATAAGACCAGCCGTGGTCTTCTCTTTTGCAATGTTAAAAGTGACATTGCGGGATAACACCAATCTGATAACTCCAAGGGCTTGTCGATCCATGAGCTTCTACTCCTTATCCTTCATAGATTCTGGTTTCGTTTCTTCGAGAGGTAGATATAAATTTTCTGATAGAGATAGTCCTCTATTTGCATCTTCCAGAAGCCAAAGTTTGAACCATCGAACTTCTCAGGTTTTATCTTCCCTTCGTTTGTCAGCGCCATTGCTTCTACTGAAATTTGGCTGCCCCAGAATATGTTGATTCATGGGCTCTGATACCAGTTGTTAGAGAATACCTGCATCCAGATTAACAAATAGAGAAAAAAATAAAAGACACAATATCTATGTGGTTCACCCAACACTGGCTACTTCCACGGGCTGCTGCATGACTTTCACTATAAGAAAAAAAATTACAGTGTTTACAAACACTCACAACTCACAACACTTCTCGATTCAAGAAGGAACTTTAAAAATTGCACTCTCAATTTTCTGCGTAATGCTTAAAGAGAATATTGCTTGTAGTTGATAATTTTTTTGTGTGCTCAAATGAATAGGAAGCCACATATTTATAGTGCACAAGAATGAACATGAAGGTTCATCAATGAACATGAAGGTTCATCTAAGCTTGGGACTTGCACTTTTGACCCCTTGTAAGTTGTGCAACCATAGTGAGTTGTTCTCCTCATTGAAATTTATGAAAGTCTTTGAAAAGCATTAACAGGAGAAGGGGGATGGAGGGGTGTGTGTGTGTGGGGGGGGGGGGGTTTGGGTTGGGAAGGGAGGGGTAGTTTTGTCTTATATAGTTGAGGGCATCAAGTTAGCATATATTAAAATTGAGGGTATCAAGTTGAACATTTTGAATAGTTGAGGATATCAATGTATAACTTCGCCTATTTATAAGCTCCCAAGGGCTCAAAAGAAACTTTTAATCCTTTACAAGAAACTTCTAGAAGAAGAAAGCTATAACCTTATGATATTTACATGATGAGAAGATTCTCGAGTTTCTCGAAAGTTACGAAAGTCTTATGAGATTCAAGAGGATTTTACCATACTCTGGAGAATTCTAGAACATTCCAACTGAACCCCCTACTTTGGTATGCTTGTGCAAAATTATCTCGGTAGAACGAAAAATCTTGTAATGTAACAAGTTGTACTAGTTCAGTAAATGTATTTTGATAAATGTCACTGTCACATGAATTTATACATAAACTCACAAGTTATGTTTGTATACCAGGTAGAAACCAAATTGGTTTGCCAGAAACAAACTCCAGCAAACATCACATATAAAAGACTCAAAACTTACTTAAACCCACACTCTCCCCCATATTCTACTCCTTTTTGTTGACATTGGAAGTGTGCCCAAAGCTCCAAATCCATTTTAGGTATGCTTCTCTTTTGGAATTTGGATGTAACGAAAGTTCACTTTCAGTTGAATTTTCACTTTCCATCGCTTCCAATATTTACTAAACATTAGAAGTTTGAAAGTAACAAACCAAATACCACCCCTCCCCCCCTCCCCCCCCTCACCCCCACCTTCCAAATGTCACCTTCCGCTCCTGCAGGACCGAACGTCCTAGTATGAACGTGATACTGCACAAGCATAAGTTACGTCCGTGCAAGACAAGCACATAAAACGTTCAATTTAAATTAAGTCACAAAGTCGCACAGATTATCTCAAAACAGCGGAATAAGAATAAACACAAGTGTGAAACAAAACAAACTCTTTATGATATTAAGTAAAGATTATTTTTCTTCGGAAACAATCTTCTTATTTACGATTAACATCTTTTAGATCTTGTATCAGATTTAAGAAAACAAAACAAAAATAAAAATATGGAAGAAGGTTAAAAAGATATTGGCTTCATAATAGAAAGTGAGGATCTTGAGAAAGTTTGAAATTAAAAGCTCTTATTCAAAATTATATTGCTTTGTCATCACCCCCCTCCCCCCCCCCCCCCCCCCCCAGGAATTACCAAACCATTTGACTATTGACGGTCCGCGAATCTCAATGACCAAGAGTTCACAATTAACGCGGTAAGGGACCATAACATACTCGAAATCTCAGAGAAATATTCATTTTTATGAATTGTTCATTCAAATCATTTCAAATAAGTCGTATCTCGGACCGAGAAAGCGGAACTGTTTTCCTAATCGATTAGTTTATCTAAACGCTTCCAATAACCATAGAAAATCTCTTTCTCATTTCTAAAATCACAAGCGACGCTAGATCGAGAATTACAAATTGCTAAGCTCTCTCTCTCTCTCTCTCTCTCTCTCTCTCTCTCTCTTATTACTATGAATATGTTCTTAGGCTTACAACTGAATCAAGTACTTTGGATGATGATGTTCTCATACATTACGTCTCGTATATGTGAGCTTCAGGTCCGTGCACCATACTCCAAGACACCAAATGTGATCCAACATCTCGATGCATCAAGCGATTTCCGAACCGTGCGATTCACTCTCCCGTCCGCTACAATGAAGTTTTCAGGTTCCATCATCTCTATTGTGAAGTCCTTAAGTTGCATCATTTTTGGGCTCGTTGTTGCCCAAAAACTAGAAGACTCGACACAAAAGCAAATACTACCAAACAAAATATAAAAATCCAAACTCGTGAGTTAATAATTTTAAAACTCGTCAATAAAAAAATCTTTGGATTGTATGCATCTCATTCTTTGAATTTTTTAATGGTCTAAATAGAAAAAGTAAGTGCACTTCCAAGGAGCTAAATAGAAAAACAAGTTTCACCACCTTCTTTATATCAAACCACCCCAAACCAGTTGATAGAAGTTAAAATCAAAAACCCTTTTCTGGTTGAATAAATTGAAGATCAAGATCCCACTAAAAACTTATATTATGATTTGGAAATATTTATAAAAAAAAGCAGCATCAAAAGAAAATAATGGGTGCCAACGAATATAAGTTGCAGCAAACTAAGATCAGACAACTGTTGTTATTCGCATCCAAAATCCAATCATGAATACCAGGCACATAAAAGTGGATGACGAATGAGTAACCAAACTGTCCTCAAATTATTCATATTATTTAAATCAAGTATGTTGTAACAACTAAAATGCATTTTCTCAATTCATTAATAATTACAGTAAACAATTACACACGGTTTTTCTTCAGATATCATTTCTCTGCAAGCCAATCACAACGGAGGAAGCTTCAGAGAACAAGCCTAATTCTCTGAAAGCTTAGACAACTCTATTGCGGCCTGTAATAACTGCCCGGGGGTGGATAAGGAGATGGCACGGTGTATGGAGGAGGAGAATGTGAAGAAGCTGGCTGCGACTGCTGCTGATGCGGCGGAGCATTGTAGTACGGTGCACGCCAACCAGGATAAGCCGGCCCATACTCGTGGCTGGAAGCTTGCTGAGTATGTTGGTAAGGACCACTTGGAGCATGGTAAGGAGGCTGCTGTGAGTAAGGAGGGTACGGTTGCCCATATCCAGGCCTGGACTGCTCTCCTTGAGGGTGGTGGTATGGTGGCTGCGGTTGAGAATGGTGCGGAGGAGCACTCTGCATGTCAGCAACCTGTTGGGGAGGAGGGCTCCGTCGTTGCCCAGCAGAAGGGTAGTTGTAGCCTGTCTTCCCACTGGCGGAGAAGTTAAGACCAGCCATTTGTCTTTGAACATCTTCAATCATTTCCCGACACTGAATGTTCCGTGTCATCACAAAATCACTGCACTGTTGCTTCATGTTTGTTATTGCGTCCTGGTTAGAAAAATCAATGGAGATCATATATAAGAACATGAATAAAACTCCAAAACTTGTGATTTTGTACGTTTGTCACATTCAAATACAGATATTTACATGTGAGCCTGGAAAGTGGCCAGCTGTAGAGAAAATAATAAGGGGCAATGGTTGAATACATAAAATTCCTACTGATTCAAACTTGCATACCTGTAGGGTAACATAGAACTTCAACCCTTCGTTGATATTGTCTTTGATTTCTCTATATTTCGCTACTGCAGCAGCAATTTGCTTGTAACTTTTCTCACGAGAGACTGGAAAACAACAATCAAAAGTTAATAGACATTACACAGCATGAAGTTGAATTTAGTTGCGATGGAATAAGGTGCATTCAGTTATGAGTTAAGACTAAGGCTTTAACTGTGGTTCATACACACGAGTGACAGGAACATCAGAGAGGCGGTGAATAAAATGCAAAGAACAATCATGTATATGAACTTCAATAACCACGCCACCCAAAAAACGAAATTGATCGTCAAAAGGTTTTCATGGTTTTCATATTTTCAATTGAAACAGAATTCGCCAACTTAACTAGTACCTCCCACACTTGATGAGCAACAGTACCATTGATTCACTAGGCATCCTAGCCAGTGCCATCATGTATGATACTACAGTTTCCGGACAACTTTATGAGAAAATTCAATTTAGAACAATCAGATGTCTCCTGAGAGCTAGGTTCCCAATACTCATAATTCAATAATGACAAACAAACAATTCTCAAACTTAAAGATATATCAAGTTAAATCAACAAATATCACAAAGAAAACAAAATTTAATCCTCTTTTTCTTTCAGTAGACCTAGGAGGCTAGTCTTTACCAAAGGAGTAACCGCTACCATCATGAGAAATATAAGGTAGAAGACTTACCCGACCATGAAACTGCTGAAGCAATCACCTAATCTTTACTTTGAAACCAATTCAATAATAGACCCAAGACTGAGTTCTTTGCATAAATCATACAAGAAAATCAAAAGATTTAGTGCGTCATCTCGTCTATATCTAAACTTATCGATCTCGAGATGGACAGATCAAAGTGGACCGCGACTTGTATCATCATCGTTGATTCATTATCATCCAAGCCATCTCCCATCAGATTGGGTCTGCTGGACCATGACTTGTAGATAAGTCAAAATAAGTCCCTTAACTTTTGCATCAGGTAGAAAAGTTCCACGCTGAAACAGTTGGCAAACCAAGCGTGGTGGTAACAATTTGCAAGACTAGGAGTTTCCACAAGGTTGTAACAAAAAACATCTTAGTATTTTGATATAAAATCAAACATAGGCAAGCTTTTTAAGGAGGTGGGGGTGGCAAAGCCAAAAAAAACCTAGGCGGAGCTTCAAGGCGGTGAGGCGGGGGCGTCAAGACAAAAAGTTTGGGTTGTCCAGTAATTAGGTTAAGATAAACATGTAGTTAATAAAAAAATTATGATACCCCAAAAGCTATGTTATGAAAAGCACGCTTAAGCGGCACTTAAGCGCCGCTTAAGCGAGTATAAAATTAGGACGCCTCGCTTAATGAAATTTCGTCCCAAAAAGCGATGAGCGCTGAGGCGTCGCTTAGTAGCAGCTCGTCTCGCCTTAGACACTGGAAAAGCATTTTTTTTAACTGAACCGAAGCTTTTGTTATTTACATAGTTAGATAGTTGAAAAACTTTAAGTAGGAACTTTAGAGACTTGGCTTTTATATTTGATGATATTTTGATGATTATGTAGTATGATGCATAGTGTGGCTTGTAGTTTGTATTTTGATTCTAGTATTTATATTGTTACTTTGCTTGATTGATAATTGGTATGGTTATTCATGCGTATACTAGTAGGATTTTATGAAAAAATATTAAAATTTATGTGTATATAGAGTATTTACATGTAAGAGCAAAGGTAGGTAAAAATAGGTGTTGACGGCCTGAAGCGCTAACTAAGCGCTTAGCAAGGCGACAGCCTCGTCGCCTCGCCTCACGCTTAATACAACATAGACCCCAAGCAAGGTTCTTGATATCAGAGATATTGGATCCATGTCAGTTGGGTGGTTTCCATATTGAAAATCGATACCGAGCAATATACCAGAAATATTGGGAGATATGAACCTCATGGTTGTATAGGGTAATATTTAGTTTCATAGATGGCATGCATGAAAAAAAATTAGAGTATAAACATAATAAAATAAGTCTTTTGTTTAATTTAAAATAAGGCTCTATCTACACATACATATTCTAATTGCCCAAGCTACAATAGACACTATGAAATATACATATTCTAAACAAGTCATCTTTTGTAATTGAATTGAAATCGAAAAATCCAACCCATACCTAGGTAGGCCAACATATCAGCAAGTTTGTTGGTTACATGGGTCAATTTTAGCCGACATATCAGCTTGTTTTGCCTGGATATTGCTGATATGAGAATTGTCCAGTTTTCTCCATACCAATCAGTCATATAGTGTCAACACCCCCCCCCCCCCCCCACCCCAACCCCCAAAACCCAAATCACTGAAAATGGTATATTTGCTAGTATACTTGCAGTATTTCCACAACAGCGGCCCCAAGCTGTTAGCAACCATCCCGTCGACCGAGGGGCAAAAAGAAGAGAAAATATACGAGTCTCAAATTAGGGCAGAGAGAGAGAGAGAGGGAAGGTCTTACTTTCTCTTAGTGAGTCTCAAATTATGGCAAACATAACTCATAAGAGTATCTTTTTCTTCTCTTTAGTCTCAAATTACAGCAAAATAGGATTATTTCTTACTCATTCTATTTGTGTTTCATTTCACTTGGACCTCGGCTTTGGGCTGGAATCTTTTCCTAATAAGTGGGTTGTTTAAACTTTAAAGTCAAGATGCTACACTTTTGATGCGGACCGAGGTGAGTGCATCATGACCAGTCCGCCTAAAACCTTGTTTGCCTAGGCCAGTATAGCCGAGGCGTCTAGGCGACCGTCTAAAACGGCAAGGTGGACGCTTTTTTAAAACTTGAACATAAATGTGAAAAGTCTTTCAACAATGAATTGGAGTATGCTTAAAATACAAATTTCATTTGCATTATTCCAGTAATTAGTCTCCCAAGAGCCTTTAAATTCCATTTACTTGGTTGAATAATGCACTTCTACCAGTGTATGATGGACCTTGATAAAGCAATCTTGGCCTTTAGATAATGATTAAATAGATTGAATTGACTTGAAGAAATCTTGGTATTTCCATGTAGACCTCTCTAAAGAGCACATAAACTTTCCCCTTTCCCACCTAAGATTTATACCTATAAAAGGATGCTCATATTCTAGTTAATACACAAAAGAGAGTTCAGGAGCCCAACATTTTTTGCCATGTGACCGCAATTATTCATAAAATCATAAGAAAAGAATAACCTTTTCTTGAAGGAGACCAAAGAAGAATAGACCTACAATTGCCTAACTACTCACTTCCTTCTCTACCCCTCACAAAGGATAGTTCCGACAAATATTATGATACAAAGTGGATAGAGGAAGATGGACCTTGTTAAGGATGTCTGGCTGATTTCGATTACTCAAACTCAAACTAATCTAGGGTGAATTGCTTGAAATAGATTATTAGTCAAGTATATCAACCACAAAGTAATTGAACTGATGAATTTGAAAAGTCAACTCTAGTAAGAAAGGTCATTGAGTCACCTAAGCAGTACAACTGCAACAACATGCCAGATAGGTTTGATGCATGAGATGCAAGCGCACAAACCAATAGTGAGGTGGATCAAGAGCGAGGGAGAGAAAATGAATAAACATATATTACATCTGTAGAAAATCACATAGTAACTGTTTTTCTCCTAAATACTTGTTATTTCTAAACTTTAGAGCAGAATAAAAATATGATGTCTCTAACAAAACATTTAAGCATATAATAAGTATTGGATACTAGGCTGTGTAACCCTTTAAAAAAAAATTATATAAATATTTAAAGTTGAATTATTGTTAATATTAATATTTATATAAAATTTCTTAATTATTTAGTGCCAACCAAATTAATTTTTATTATTTTGTGTATATTTGTGGTTCCACACAAGCCTAGCAACTTGCTAGCTTGGAGCTAGCATGCACCATGCATGATGCATAGTACTATTCACACTTTGTGAGCTTATTTTGACTCAACCTAGAGCCAACCCTCAAAACCAACATTTAAACCTAACTAAGTGGTCTAGTAGAACACCAAACACCATACACCAAAACCTATTTTTAGAAGAATAATTCAGCCTATAATCATCTGTAACCACAACCCCTTCACCTCCCTCGTGACCAAAACCCCCTACATTTTCCTCTCCCCGCTAGGAGTTTGTAACCCCCAACTTCTCCTCTCCCCATTAGGCTGGCCATAACCCCCATCTCTTCACCTCCCCCATTCAAACCACCTGAAGAACATTTCTTCCTAAGCCTCTTCCTCACATTTTCTCTTTACAAATCATCTCCAAAATCTTTCTCCATTTCCCTCCACACCTCCATCTATCCTGCCCTACCCAGGCTGAATCCGAATTCAGCAACACCCCTATCTATCCTGCCCTACTCGGGCTTATTTATCTCCCTGTTCCTCACAGTTTCTCTTCACAAACCTTCCATCAAAATTCACTCTAAGTTTCTCAAAACAGTCCCTCTATCAGAGGTGTCCAGGCTGAATCCGAATTCAGCATAACTACTTCTCATACCATCCCATCACCTCCACAGCCTCCAAACCACCACCACAGCACCCAAATCTCCTTACCCTACCATCCTATCATCTTCCATAGTCACCACAACCCCTAGAAAAAACTATACAAGAGCATCACAAGGAGCTACAAGGAGGAGAAATCAAATCTGGAATTGTTTCGAAGAAGCTGCGATTCGAGGCCCTTTTAACATATTCTTCCAAAGATGTTAGTGATCAAAACTCTTCTCCTTGAACCCCCTTAGATGTCATAAACAATACTCCTTAGGTTCTATAAAGATTTTATCAACTTGTTGTATATACTTTGCATGCTACACTAGGAAACCCGATACCAACCTAGTTTTTACCCGTAGTAAGCACAAACTTGTAATTCTTAATATATTCGTAAAATAACTTTAAAATAAATTATTTTTTAATTTATAGTTAATTTTACATATTTTTGCATCTTATAAATTATTTGTTTTAGAATTAAGATTGGTAGAAATTCACAAGGGTAATAGTGTTGAGCATGTGTAAACACTATAGATTAATTTAACTAGTTTGTATTTTTATCATTAGAAATATTTTGAAAACAAATTTGGTTTATAATTGTACACTTGCTAGTACTAAATAAACTAGTGTTTGGTTGTTATTGATTTAAGATAGAATTAAGAGTGCTTAAATAAAGGTTAAGGGTAGATTTGGTTAGTTAAACATTATCTAATTGTGTAACCTAAGTTGTACCCTCTTTTGCACACAGTGAGAGGACCCGGGACATTCTCTTCTTAGCTCTGCACCCTATCTTGGAGAAGGCAAGTACACTACATCTTTTACTAAACTGAACATGAACTATAACTTTGTATGTTGAACATTCAGGACATGTTTCCTTTTTATTACCGGTTGCATTTACTTTCCAAAATACGTTATATTTAATTTCCGCAATTCGCTTTACTTTACACCAGTTGCCTTTACTTTTCACAGTTGCGTCTCTACATATTCATGTTTTCTTTTATGCATGGGATTGGAGAAAAGAATAGTTAAATACGTGATTAAAGCCCATAGTGTAATATGAGTTGATGGCTTAATTCACATGGCACACCTGTGAATTTTGCCGGATCGTTTATATGCCATATCAGTTGCATTTATTTTTACTGTCCTATCAACCGATCATGTATTTACTATCTTTTCAGTTGCATTTACTTTTCACTTGAGCATGTTGCAGTCTATTTTGTTGCACCTTCCTTTATTACCAGTTCTTTACATACATCCCTATTTGATAGTTCTATGTTACAGCGTACGTAAATTGTAGAGTTGTACTTTGCTCCTTTCCTGATTGGATCATTGCAGGTGAATTGACCGAGGAGGAGTTGCTTTGCAACTCATACTATGGATCTGCTTCTAAGATGCTAGCTCAAATCCCAGAGGATGTCCCCTGCTAAGGAATACCCTATAGCTTAGCTTATATTTAGTATTTGATTTTGGTTTGTAATAAATAGTTAACATTCATTTTGCTGGATTTGTCTCTGGTTACTCTTGCTTTGGGAATGTAACTAAAATGACATCTTGGACTTATTCTAATTTATCTCGATATAGATACTATGATTATTATGATTCAATATATTATAATGATAAATGAAGGTTTAGAACAGCTCACTACGCGATGTCTCACAGCGTAGGCTGGATGTGTCCAACTCGTATCCAAATATTTGGGAGCGGGTCATGACATGTTTTTAGTGGTGGCTCATGCAGGTTAGCCTAATAACACTTAGGGCATATAGTGTTAATTTAGGGACTTGGTAGATTAAGAAGAATCATCACAGCATAGAACCGGTAGTATATATACTTAGGATTATTATTTTAGTTTTTCTGCCTAGATAGATTACTTATATGTTTCCTTGCATACCAGAGAATGACTACTTCGCGAGCTTCTGAGGGTGAGGCTTCTTCTGCTCGTCCTAGACCCACTAAGGAAATTGGTAGAGTCATGACTGGAGGGGGAGCAGTACCCATTAGTGATATGTATAGTTGTCATATCATAGCTGGGAGAGAGTTTAGGTCACAATTTTTCGTAATGCCTCTTCCCGGGTACGATGTATTGGGAATGGACTGGCTTAGTGATTCACATGCAGTCATAGATTATTTCGGGGACAGTATATTGTTCAGTCCCCCAGGTGAGGAGTTCAGAGTAAGAAGAGCTATGCCAGAGATTATTGGCGAGACCAACTTTGTTGCGACAGTTGAAGAGCAAGTACCTCCCCATCCTATCATCACAGAATTCATGAATGTCCTTACAAAAGATCTTCCAGGTCTTCCGCCTAACAGAGATGTGTTCTCTATAGATCTAATTCCGGGATCAAAACCGATATCGCAGAGTTGTTATAAAGTGAATTCCAAAGAATCCAAGGAGATGAAGGACTAGATCGACGAGTTGTTGGGTGAGGGCTCCATCGGATCCGGAACGTCGCCATGGGGAGCGCCAGTTCTTTTTTTTACCATAAAAAAGATGGCACAGTTCGGATGTGCATCGACTATAGGGCCTTGAACAATGTTACTATCAAGAATAGATATCATTTGTCTCGGATAGACGATTTATTCGATCAGTTGAGCGGGGCAAAGATGTTCTCGAAGATAGATCTGAGATCGGGATATCATCAGGTAAAGGTGAGGGCTAAAGATATTCCAAAGACTATATTCAACACCAGATACGGGTAGTATGAGTTCCTAGTTATGCCTTTCGGACTCACAAATGCACCTGACATCTTCATGAACCTTATGAACAGATTTTCCATGAGTATCTGGATAAGTTTGTCGTAGTATTCATTGACGACATACTAATTTATTCAAAGACTCCTGAGGAACATGTTGAGCACTTATGAATAGTACTGAAAATTCTAAGGAAGGAGAAGTTGTACGGAAAGCTATCCAAGTGCAAGTTCTTCTTAGACCAAGTGGAGTTTTTTGGTCATGTGGTCACAGGAGAGGGTATTCCAGTGGATCCGAAAAAAATTGCACTAGTCGAGACGTGGACCACTCCAAAATCAGTTGCAGAGGTCAGGAGTTTTCTGGGCTTAGTTGGCTACTACCGAAAGTTCGTGAAGGACTTTGCAAAAGTGGCTGAGCCAATGACCAAGCTGACAAGGAAGAATGAGGAGTACATCTGGACAAAGGAGTGACATGCAGCATTTGAGAAGCTGAAGAAAAGATTGACGACCGCACCAGTATTGGCATTACATTTGGGTAGCAGAGGATTTTCTATCTACAGTGATGACTCAAGTGTGGTGCCTCATTCCCCCTATTCGAGAAGCACGGCTAAGAAATAAAATCGGTATCGTTCGATCGGGATAGAATCGTTATGGATTTGCTTCTTCGGAATCGATTCCCATATTCAGTGGACCGTGCCCCAAGAACGGACTTAGCGGCAGAGTCAAGAGGGACCTCTCCGCTACAAGTTTTCTTGCCTAGTTTTCGTTGTCGCCTTGTTGCTTTCGTGCTTTTGAGTTGGTTTTCGGATTTACGTTTTCTTGAACGGTTTCGATGAATTTCATTACTTTTGTTCGTTGAGCTGCATTTCATTTCGAGCTTGGAAAGAGTAGAAGAGGTATTGATCATCTGTTCGTGGCAATGCAGGTGATCGTGCAGTAGACGTCGTGCGAGCGGAGTCTTGAATCACCTCTTTCCTTTCCTCTCTAACCGACTTGTGAGTGACTATAATTCGATTCAGTTGATCTTTCTTCCAAGTCTTCACATCTAAAATCTTGTCTTCTTGATTTTTTCGATCAAATGATACCATAATAACTAAAAGATGTCAAGATATAGACTTGGATTATTTTGTGCTTGTTAACCAACTTAGAAATGGTTACCTTGTTGCATGCTAGTTCACTTAAAATGTTCTTTCATAGTGTTTCAATTCAAGTTAGAATGTATACTTCTTCTATAATTGTGCTATGTATAGAACACACCTTGCTATTCATATAAACTGATCGGGAAGACTATACAAAATAAATCATGATATGCTACTTGTCTCATGCCCGTGTTGCCTTAAACTGCATCAATTGATAACTTAGTATAGACGTCGTTTGATCACGGACAACTTATGCACAAGGTCATAGTTCCTGCGAACGGTCGCTGGGGCATTGGCACCGATCCGATCCGGATGGAACATGTTTAGTCTCTTGTACTGGATGGGATGGCTTATAGCGCACCTTGTACTTTCGTTGCATAACATCATCGTCAATGACTATAACTCGTCCATTATGACATCATGCCAGTGATCCCCTCGTATATTTAAACTGTGCAAACTAACTGTCTTCGTGGCAGGGAAGGTCATGGTAAGTATTGTGCAGGTGGTTCAGACGGGCAGGTAAAAGTTATCGAACGGTGGCATGTTTATTTCAGTAAATTTCCATATCTAATGCTTGCTTGTAAAATGAACTAAGGCAAGATAGAAATACCACAAATAACTTGCATGCTTCATATAAACAACGTGTTGATTGGTATAGTTGGGTTAGCTCGCCTTCACCGGTGCATTTCGATGTACTGACCCTCGTTGCAACAGGTTCCCGCACCAAGGAGATCCTGCAAGAAGCTAAAGCGACTCCCCGGTCCAGTCCACCTACCGGCACGCCCTGATCGTACCTTAGAAGAAGCGTTTTGAATATCCAGGAGCCCGTGCACATAACTTATGCAGCTCTGTAGAAAGGCGATAGCTTCGTCCGAAGGTGTCTATAGTTTTTTGAAATTGTAGTAAAAGAATGTAATGTACAGGACGAATGTAATGTACAGGACGACTACCTCATTTTGTGTCCACTTTTGTAAGCCCATGCGGCAATTATCTGACTCTTCAAGAGTTTGTATAAAGATGTTCATTATCAATAAAGAGAACTTTTTCATGTTTCAACATTGTGTTTCAATTATCATTGTACTCTGAATATGTACTCGTTATATAAAATATATTGGCCTTGTGCGTTGCGCAACCTAGGCACGCACGGCGTCACGTCCGAGGGACGACTATCGATTCTACGGAAACGGGACGTGACATATTGGTATCAGAGCACGACTTCAAGTTCCTTTGACCCTCATGTCGAAAAAGTTCATTTAACGATCTATTCCCTATGCGAACTCTTGAACTCGTTTGGCCAAAATGAGATTCGTTCCATACAGTGAGTCCGTAATACATCATGAGCCTAATACAGAAAGTAGTTCTCGTACCTCGAGAAGTTCCAGAAGCCAATGATGTACTTCGAACTATGCCCTGTGTCGACCCGATTGAGCAAATGATGAGGATGCTTGAAGCAAGCCAACAGAGGGATGAGCTTGTTATGAGCGAGCCGAGAAGTGAGCGGAAGAACGACAAAGCAAGTTCGAAGGCAATCTAGAAGCCCAATTTGCAGTCCAACAGAAGCAGGTAGATGCCCTGCAACAAACCGTTCAGACCTTGGCCTCCAACCATTCCGCAACGACAGCAGCGGCACCGATGGAGCGACCCACGCCTGAAGTCGAAACGTCTCAAACTCCAAAGAAGAAGGAAGTGACTACCTTCGACTTTGCTGACTTCAAGAAAGTCTGCAATACGCCTTTCAAAGGGACCGAGGATCCAATCGTGGCTCTAGATTGGCTGGCAGAGCTTGAGGATCACTTCAAATTGCTAGAGGTACCTGAAGAGAAGCGTGTTGCGTGTGCCCAATTGCAGCTCCGTTTGAACGCGTACGATTGGTGGGACGTGCATCGAAGATCTCTCTCAGTAGGCGATGAAGAGGAGACGATCGCGTGGGCTACCTTCCGTGGCGCGTTTGAAGAGGAGTTCATATCCCCTCCCATTTGTCGGCAAAAGGAGAACGAGTTCGTGCAGCTCCGTCAAGGCAATATGACAGTGAAGCAGTACTCCGCCGAATTCAACTGGCTCGCCTAATTTGCAAGCTCATATTTACGTGATGCGGCGAGTCGTGCGAGACGATTCGAAGGCGGCCTGCGACCTGCCATCCATGCGCACGTGGTCGTTCCCCAATACCTGACTATGCGGGAAGTTCTCAACCATACCCTTTCTCTTGAACCGCAGTATCCTTCAGTTGATGTCGGCATTGTGCATACTTCCAATCACAAGCACCATAGCAACGCGGGAGGAAACACCGCTCCAAAGCGTCCAAATAACGGCGGTCAGCAGAAAGAAAATTCAAGCCAAACATGTTTCTTCTGTAGGAAGCAAGAGCACACCATCAACGAATGTCATTTGAAGCATGGGTTATGCCTCGCTTGCGGTGAATCAAACCATGGAGTTCGTTACTGTCCGCTACGCCACTCTGATCGTCGCTCTCAACATCCAAATTCTGCCACAGCACATCAAGCCAACAGAGCCGCGCAGCAAAAAGAGCGTCGTCAAGCTCAAGGTCGGGTGTACACTTTTGACACTGGAAGAGGCCCTAGCATCGGACATCGTTGTGTCAGGTATATTACTTTTCAATAACATACATGCTCGTGTGCTATTTGATTCTGGTGCAACGCATAGCTTTATATCCACGAATTTTGCCGTGGAAAACATGATAGAAATGACACCATTATATTTAGACCTTAGTATTAGCACCCCATCGGGCACGAAGATACTTGTTCGTTCAGTATGTCAGGACGGTCACGTCTGTATTCGGGGAAGAAAACTTTCGTTCGATGTGTTAGTCCTAGATGTTCGGGATTACGATATCATTTTGGGATGGATTAGCTCGGCGCTTGCTCGGCAACTATCGAATGTGCAGATAAACGGGTCGTCTTCCGTCTACCTAGAGGCCTAATTCTGCTACACGAGTGGTTCAGCAACAGATGCGTTAAAGACCTGCATGATGATTTCTGCGATGTCAGCTCGGCGGATGCTACACTCTGGATGCGAGGGATACTTAGCCTCGGTTCGGGACACGCAGCTGGATTAAGCAAACGTTGAGTCTTCTTCCGTTGTGGCGGAGTTCCCTGATGTGTTTCCGAGCGAACTACCTGGCATGCCACCCGACCGAGAAATCGAGTTCACCATCGATACCTTCCCAAATACCCAACCGATTTCCAAAGCCCCGTATCGAATGGCCCCTGCTGAACTAAAGGAGTTAGAGTGCCAACTACAAGAACTGCTTGACCGTAGGTATATTCGCCCGAATGTCTCCTTGGGACGCGCATGTACTCTTTGTAAAGAAGAAGGACAGAACGTTGCGACTCTGCATAGACTATCGAGAGCTAAATAAGGTCACTATCCGAAACAAGTATCCCCTACCCAGGATCGACGACCTCTTTGATCAGTTGCAAGGAGCGTCAGTGTTTTCGCTTGCGGGACGATCGCTTGACCCATCTGGACGTGATGCCGCACGAGCTTAAGAAGCGTCCGTGCAAGGCCGTGGTCCATGCAGGCGGTGATTCACCTAGCCACTAGCATGTATCATCCATATTTTTAAGTATGCTGGCTAAGCAAAGACAAGTTCATCGTAGCCACCCACCTTAGCGATGATTCGCCTCGATCGAGCGATACTCCGAACAAGCCTCTGAAAGCCTAAGCCGGAACTCCTGAAGAGCCATGTCGGAAAATCCTTTTGCCTCAAACAAGTATTCTCGCTGAGCAAAGCGGGTCGGAACGTCGCACTTTTTGCCGTTTGAATCGGCAGTCCGCTTGAACGAAACGGGTCGTTACATTAGACCTTCGCTCTGGCTACCACCAATTAAAGATCAAGCCAGAGGATATGCCGAAGTCAGCATTTCGAACCCGCTATGGCCATTATGAGTTTTATGTCATGTCGTTCGGACTGATGAATGCTCCTGCCGCATTCATGGATTTGATGAACCGTTTGTTCCGACCATTCCTCGATAAGTTTGTGATGGTATTCATAGACGACATCTCAGTGTACTTAAAGTATAAGGATGAACACGCAGGACACCTGCGGATGGTGCTTCAAACTCTTCGAGACAATAAGTTGTTCGCGAAGATGAGCAAGTGCGAGTTCTGGTTGGACAGCATATCTTTCCTCGGGCACATCATTTCCGCGGAGGGCATCTCAGTCGACCCGAAGAAAGTTGAAGCCATCGTGAAGTGGAAGTGACCACAATCGGCCTGCGACATTCGAAGCTTCCTTCCTTGGTCTAGCAGACTACTACAGGAGATTCATAAAAGATTTTTCACGGATCGCCTCGCCTCTGACTTATCTCACCCAGAAAGGAGTAACGTTCGTGTGGACGGACGACAGTGAAGCTTCATTTGTGGAGTTAAAGCAACGACTCGTCTCAGCACCGATTTTTACCCTTCCGAACGGACCCGATGATTTTAAGATCTATAGGGACACTTCAGGAAAGGGTTTGGGATGTGTCCTTATGCAGAGGGACAAAGTGATAGCCTTTGCGTCGAGACAATTAAAGCCTCATGAAAGAAACTATCCAACGCACGACCTGGAACTTGCAGCGGTGGTGTTCGCATTGAATTTATGGCAGCATTACCTCTATGGCATTACCTCTATGGCATTACCTCTATGGCGTGCCGTATGAAATCTTTACTGACCACAAAAACCTCAAGTGCCTCTATACTCAAAAGGATTTGAATCTACGGCAATGACGTTGGCTTGGACTCCTTAGCGACTTTGACTTGATGATCAAATACACACCGGGCAAGGGCAACATTGTAGCTGATGCACTGAGTCGAGTGTTTGTTGGGAGCTTGGCTATCGATGACAGGCTGCAAAGGGATCTCGAAAGTTTAGACATTACACTCTGAATCAGATACAAAAAGGGGGCACAGGTGGCTCAGTTACGCCTCGAACCAGACTTGCTGGAGAAAGTTAAGTCCGCACAGAAGGACGACATGTTCCTAGAGAAGATGCGTAATCTTCTCGGAAGGAAAGGCGACCGACTTTGCGGTGAGCATGGATGGAATGATACGGGTGAAGAGAAGATTGTGTGCTCCTAACGATGCAAACCTCAGAAAGGAGATACTCACTGAAGCCCACTATGCGAGTTACACTTCACATACATGAAGCACGAAAATGTATCGAGATCTCCGCACGACATTTTGGTGGCACGGCATGAAAAGGGATGTGACGTTTGTGTCACAATGCATGGATTTTTAGAGAGTAAAAACCGAACACCAGAAGTCGGACGAAGAGATGCAGAACCTTGCTATACCGGAGTGAAAATGGGAACACATAACGATGAATTTTATTGTTGGTTTGCCAAAGACGCAACGAAAAAACGATGTCGTATGGATCATCGTCTATCGACTCACCAAGTCAGCGCACTTTCTGCCTATCAAAGTTACTTGGAGTGCCGACCGTCTGGCGCAGATCTACCTCAACGAGATCGTTCGACTCCACGGCGTGCCCGTATCCATTATCTCCGATCGAGATGAACGATTCTTATCACGCTTCTGGGAGAGCCTTCAGTCAGCAATGGGGACGAAGTTGAAGTTCAGCTCCACCTACCATCCTCAGACGGACGGCCAGACAGAGCGGGTAAACCAAATCCTCGAAGATATGTTACGGCTCTGCGCCTTGAACTTGAAGTCAAGTTGGGACATGCATCTACCATTAGCCGAATTTGCATACAATAATAGCTATCAATCCAGCATTCAGATGGCACCGTATGAGGCGTATGAGCGGAAGTGTAGATCCCCTATATGTTGGGATGAAGTTGGTGAACAACAAATTCTTGGCCTGGAACTCGTAGAACAAACCGTCCAAAAGATCCACTTGATCCGTGAACGGCTGAAAGTAGCACAGAGTCGTCAAAAGAGTTACTCAGACGCGCATCGTCGACCTCTTGAGATCCTTGAAGGCGATCGAGTATTTCTCAAAGCCTCGCTCATGCGAGAAGTTACCAGATTTGCAGCAAAAGGGAAGCTAAGTCCAAGATTCGTCGGCCCGTTCAAGATACTTAAGCGAGTCGCCCCAGTCATATATCAGATTGTCCTGCCACCGTCACTATCTAAAGTGCGCGATATCTAACATGTTTCACATCTTAGGAAGCACGTGTACGACCCGAGTCATGTGGTGGATCTTGATCAACTGGACTTAAAGGCAGACTTGACATATGTTGAACATCCTGTGCGGATCTTGGATCACAAAGAGAAGCTGCTTCGAAGTCGTTCGATTCCTCTCGTGCACGTACTATGGAGAACATTCGGTCGAAGAATCGACCTGGGAGCTTGAGTCTGAGATGAAGGAAATGTTCCCTTCATTGTTTCATAGTAGTAGGTCTTATTCCTAAGTTTCGTGGACGAAACTTCCTATTAGTTGGTTAGGATGTGGTGCCCCGTTCCCCCTATTCGGGGATCGCGGCTAAGAAATACAAATCAGTATCGTTCGATCGGGATAGATTGAATCAAGATCTTATCCTCGTTATGGATTTGCTTCTTCGGAATCGATTCTCATATTCAGTGGACCGTGCCACAAGTATGGACTTAGCGGCAGAGTCAAGAGTAACCTCTCCGCTGCAAGTTTTCTTGCCTAGTTTTCGTTGTCGCCTTGTTGCTTTCGTGCTTTTGAGTTGGTTTTCGGATTTGCGTTTTCTTGAACAGTTTTGATGGATTTTATTGCTTTCGTTCGTTGAGCTGCATTTCATTCCGAGCTTGGAAAGAGTAGAAGAGGTATTGATCATCTGTTCGTGGCAATGCAAGTGATCGTGCAGTAGACATCGTGCGAGCGGAGTCTTGAAGCACTTCTTTCCTTTCCTCTCCAACCGACTTGTGAGTAGCTATAATTCGATTCAGTTGACCCTTCTTCCAAGTCTTCACATCTAAAATCTTGCCTTTTTGATTTTTCCGATCAAACGATTCCATAATAACTAAAAGATGTCAAGAACAAAGGAATAGACTTAAATTATTTTGTGCTTGTTAACCAACTTAGAAATGGTTACCTTGTTGCATGCTAGTTCACTTAAAATGTTCGTTCATAGTGTTTCAATTCAAGTTAGAATGTATACTTCTATAATTGTGCTATGTATAGAACACACATTGCTATTCATATAAACTGATCAAGGAGACTATGCAAAATAAATTATGCCATGCTACTTGTCTCGTGCTCGTGTTGCCTTAAAGTGCATCAATTGATCACTTAGTATAGACGTCGTTTGATCACGGACAACTTGTGCACAAGGTCATAGTTCCTGCGGACGGTTGCTGGGGCACTGGCACCGATCCGAACGAAACTTCATGTTTAGTCTCTTGTACTGGACGGGATGGCTTGTAGCGCACCTTGTACTTTCGTTGCATACCATCCTCGTCAATGACTATAACTCGTCCATTATGGCATCATGCCAGTGATCCCCTCGTATATTTAAAATAGTGCAAGCTAACTATGTCTTCGTGGCAGGGAAGGTCATGGTAAGTATTGTGCAGGTGGTTCAGACGGGCAAGTAAAAGTCACCGAACGTTGGCATGTTTATTTCAATAAATTTTTATATCTAATGCTTGCTTGTAAAATGAACTAAGGCAAGATAGAAAGACCACAAATAACTTGCATGCTTCATATAAACGTGTTGATTGGTATAGTTGGGTTAGCTCGCCTTCACCAGTGCATTTCGATGTACTGACCCTCGTTGCAACAGGTTTTCCGCACCAAAGAGATCTTGCAAGAAGCTAAAGCGACTTTCCGATCCAGTCCACCTACCGGCACGTCCTGATCGTGCCTTAGAAGAAGCGTTTTGAAGATCCAGGAGCTCGTGCACATAACTCATGCAGCTCCATAGAAAGGCGATAGCTTCGCCCGAAGGTGTCTATAGTTTTTTGAAGTTTTAGTGAAAGGATGTAATGTACAAGACGACTATCTCAATTTGTGTCCACTTTTGTAAGCCCGTGCGGCAATTATCTGACTCGTTCAAGAGTTTGTATAAAGATGTTCATTATCAATAAAGAGAACTTTTTCATGTTTCAACATTGTGTTTCAATTATCTGCGTACTCTGAATATGTGCTTGTTATATAAAATACCTTGACCTTGTGTGTTGCGCAACCTAGGCACGTACGGCGTTACGTCCGGGGGACGACTATTGATTCTACGGAATCGGAAAGTGACATCAGGGAAGGGGTTGGGATGCGTTCTCCAGCAGAATGGGAAAGTAATTGCTTATGCATCTAGGCAATTACGAACTCATGAAAAGAACTACCCTACCCACGACTTGGAGCTAGCAGCAGTAATATTCGCTCTGAAGCTGTGAAAACACTATTTATACGGAGAGCGTGTGAAAATCTTCACAGACCACAAGAGCTTAAAGTATGTGTTTACCCAGAAGGAGATGAATATGAGGCAACGGAGATGGCCGAAGCTGATGAAGGATTTTGACATTGACCTCCAGTATCACCCTGGAAAGGCCAGTGTTGTTGCGGATGCACTTAGCATATACCCAGTAGCTATGTATCTGACTAGGGATAGATATCTACTTGAGGACTTGGAGAAGCTCGGTATGGAGATTATTCTACCCGGAGCAGAAATGCAGATTATGAGCATGCAGATCCAGTCTAGTCTAATGGAGAAGATCAAGGAGACTCGATTCCTTTATACTAGGCTTCGTCAACTAAGAGCACAGATAAATGCAGGACTTCTAGATGATTTCAGTATAGCTGATGATGGATCGTTGAGGCATGGCACCGGACTGTGTGTACCGCCGGACTGTGTGTACCGGAAGGCAGTTTGAGAGAGGAGATTATGCAGGAAGCTCACCAATCACCAGTCGCAGTATTACATACATCCCGGTGCCAATAAAATGTACAAGAATATGCGGGAACATATCTGGTGGTACGACATGAAGAGGGACGTTGCCAGATTCATTTCTCGATGCCTTGTCTGCCAACAAGTAAAGACAGAGAGAGAAACCAGCTGGATCGCTACAACCTTTACCCATTCCGGAGTGAAAATGGAAACACATCACAATGGACTTCTTCTCGGGACTTCCTCGTTCCCAAGGAGGAAAGGATGTCATTTGGGTCATAGTCGATAGAATGACCAAATCAGCTCTCATTTTATTCCCTTCAAAGTAGGACTTTCCACTGAGAAGTTGGCAGAACTGTATATGAGACAGATAGTGCGGATTCATGGAGTCCCAATAAGCATAGTGTCTGACCAAGACAGCCGATTCACTCCGCACTTTTGGAAGAGCCTGCAGGAAGGACTTGGTACTCAGTTAAAGTTCAGCACTGCATACCATCCTCAGACAGATGGGCAGTCTAAAAGGACGATACAGACTTTGGAGGACATGTTGCGGACTTGCGCATTAGATTTCGGCAGATCGTGGGAGGATCATCTGCACTTGGTAGAGTTCTCATACAACAACAGTTACCAAGCTAGCATTGGGATGACACTGTTCGAGGCACTTTACAGACGACGATGCAGGACACCGCTCTCTTGGGACGATATTGGAGAGAGTCATGCTTGGACCAGAGATGATCATAGAGGCAGCAGGCAAGGTCAAGATGATCAGAGACAGACTCAGGGTTGCCCAAGACAGGCAGAAACATTGGGCCGATAGCAGTCAAAGACCTTTGGAGTTCACTGATGGCGATAAGGTGTTTGTGAAAATATCTCCTACTCTAGGGACGATCAGATTTGGTCGAGGGGGGAAGCTGAGTCCCAGATATATTGGACCCTTCAATATACTTAGCAGAGTTGGAGAGGTGGCTTACAGAGTTGCATTGCCACCAAACTTGTACGGTGTCCACAACGTCTTCCATGTTTCTCAGCTGAGGAGGTACATTCCAGACTCCAGTCACGTCTTGGATCACTCGGAGCTGGAGGTTGGACCTAGTCTCACCTACTCGGAGCAGCCCGTGAAGAAACTGGATCGAAGGGAGAAGAGATTGAGAAACATTGTTGTACCCTTGATCCGAGTTGCATGGAGGCATCACTCTCCGGGAGAGTCGACTTGGAAAAGAGGATAAGATGAGGAAGGAATATCCTTACCTTTTCCAGGTATGATTGTTGTACCTTACCTTTGAAAATTTTGAGGACAATTTTTTCCAAGGAGGGAAGCTTTGTAACTCTTTAAAAAAAATTATATAAATATTTAAAGTTGAATTATTGTTAATATTAATATTTATTAAAATTTCTTTATTATTTAATGCCAACCAAATTAATTTTTATTATTTTGTGTATATTTGTGGTTCCACACAAGCCTAGCAACTTGCTAGCTTGGAGCTAATATGCACCATGCATGGTGCATGGTACTATTCACACTTTGTGAGCTTATTTTGACTCAACCTAGAGCCAACCCTCAAAACCAACCTTAAAACCTAACTAAGTGGTCTAGTAGAACACCAAACACCCTCTAAACTCACAAAACAACAAACAACAAACACCATACACCAAAACCTATTTTTAGAAGAATAATTCAGCCTATAATCATTTGTAACCACAACCCCTTCACCTCCATGTCATGACCAAAACCCCCTACCTTTTCCTCTTCCCACTAGAAGTTTGTAACCCTCAATTTCTCATCTTCCCATTAGGCTGGCCATAACCCCCATCTCTTCACCTCCCCCATTCAAACCACCTGAAGAACATTTCTTCCTAACCCTCTTCCTCACATTTTCTCCAAAATCTTTCTCCATTTTCCTCCACACCTCCATCTATCCTGCCCTACCCAGGCTGAATCCGAACTCAGCAACACCCCCACCAATCCGGCCATATCTCCCTACACAGTAAGTATATTTCTCTCAAATTTAGTATGCTTATTTATCTCCTTGTTCCTCACACTTTCTCTTCACAAACCTTCCATCAAAACTCACTCTAAGTTTCTCAAAACAGTCCCGCCATCAGAGGAGTCCAGGCTGAATCCGAATTCCGCATCACTACTTCTCATACTACCCCACCACCTCCACAGCCTCCAAACCACCACCACAACGCCCAAATCTCCTTACCCTACCATCCTACCATCTTCCATAGGTCACCACAACCCCTAGAACAAACTACACAAGCATCAAATGAGCTACAAGGAGGAGAAGTCAAATCTGGAATTGTTTCGAAGAAGCTGTGATTCGAGGCACTTTTAACATATTCTTCAAAACAGGTTAGTGATAAAAAAACTCTTCTCCTTGAACCCCCTTAGATATCATAAAGAATACTCTTTAGGTTCTATAAAGATTTTATCAACTTGTTATATATACTTTGCATGATACACTAGGAAACCCGTTACCAACATAGTTTTTACCCGTAGTAAGCACCAACTTGTAATTCTTAATATATTCGTAAAATAACTTTAAAATAAATTATTTTCTGATTTATACTTAATTTTATATATTTTTCCAGATTATAAATTATTTGTTTTAGAATTAAGATTGGTAGAAATTCATAAGGGTAATAGTGTTGAGCATGTGTAAACACTAGATGTTTTTGTAAACACTAGATTAATGTAACTAGTTTGTATTTTTATCATTAGAATGACTAATTTTCATGTTAAGAAAGTAATTATATATTATATTTTGGTTAATTTTAGAATTTTAATTGAAGTTTTTAAGGATGTTGTGCATAAGAATTCATGAAGAGTTTGCATTGGAAAGATGTTTTTGTAAACACTAGATTAATGTAACTAGTTTGTATTTTTATTACTAAAAACTAGTTATACCGACTAGCTTAATTTTATTATTTTTGTAATACATAAAATAGTAAGATAAATAGAGGAAATTATAAATTTTTTACTTTAATTTCCAGAACTTATAATCATGTTTTTGGAGTTGGAACATTTGTATATTTTGGAAACAAAATTGGTTTATAATTGTACAGTTACTAGTACTAAATAAACTAGTGTTTGGTTGTTATTGATTTAAGATAGAATTAAGAGTGCTTAAATAAGGGTTAAGGGTAGATTTGGTTAGTTAGACATTATCTAATTGTGGAACCTAAGTTGTACCATCTTTTGCACACAGTGAGGACCCGGGATATTATCTCTTCTTAGCTCTATACCCTATCTTGGAGAAGGCAAGTACACTACATATTTTACTAAACTGAACATGAACTATAACTTTGTATGTTGAACATTCAGGACATGTTTCCTTCTTATTACCAGTTGCATTTACTTTCCAAAATAAGTTATATTTAATTTCCGCAATTCGCTTTACTTTACACCAGTTGCCTTTATTTTGCGTCTCTACTTATTCATGTTTTCTTTTGTGCATGGGATTGAAAAAAAAGAATAGTTAAATACGTGATCAAAGCCCATAGTTGTAATATGAGTGTATAGCTTAATTCACATGGCACACCTGTGAATTTTGCCGGATCGGCTATATGCCATATCAGTTGCATTTATTTTTACTGTTCTATCAGCCGATCGTATATTTATTATCTTTTCAGTTGCATTTACTTTTCACTTGAGCATGTTGCAGTCTATTTTGTTGCACCTTCCTTTATTACCAGTTCTTTACATACATCCCTATTTGATAATTCTATGTTACAGCGTACGTAAATTGTAGAGTTGTACTTTGCTCCTTTCCTGATTGGATCGTTGCAGGTGAATTGACTGAGGAGGAGTTGCTTTGCAACTCATACTATGAATTTGCTCCTAAGACGCTAGCTCACATCCCAGAGGATGTCCCTGCTAAGGAATACCCTATAGCTTAGCTTACATTTAGTATTTGATTTTGGTTTGTAATAAATAGTTAACATTCATTTTGCTGTATTTGTCTCCAGTTACTCTTGCTTTGGGAATGTAACTAAAATGACATCTTGGACTTATTCTAGTTTATCTCGATATAGATGCTGTGATTATTATGATTCAATATATTATAATGATAATTGAAGGTTTAGAACAGCTTACTACGCGGTGTCTCACAGCGTAGGCTAGATGTGTCCGACTCGTATCCGAATATTTTGGAGCGGGTCATGACAGGTTGTCATATCGCGTATAGTATATGTATCATAAGATACATTAAATACATTGTAAAATTAATACAATATATAAGGATAAGTTGAACCCATTAAGCAACAATAAAGAGTATCACCTAAGCACGGACACTCCAAATTTCATGTCGTGTCCCTGTTGTGTTGAACACACGAATCAGACACACCAAACACTGAGATACACTAAGGTCACACCAATATAGCTGCCCATTCTGTGTTGCCATGTCTGAAACTTGTCGTGTCGAATCCGTGTCCAACATAGAGTATCACTATGCATATAAATGACCATCAGAATAAAGTCAAGAAGTAAAAGTGAAACTAGAACAGAAGTGAGACAACGATCTTAAATTCCTAACATAGATAAATTTATCCATTCAACACCATAAGGTCCATAATAGAAATAGTAAATGGAACACGCAAAGAAAATAAAAGAAAATTCAAAATCAAGGAGAAGAAAGCTCAATAAATTGACAAAGAAAAAAGAAAAGGTTAAAAAAAAAAGTATGTTATCGGAGTATAGGTATAGTATTGAACGATACAAAAAGAAAAGTATCGTACGATTTTGTTTGTCCCATCAGATAAACATATATGATTCGTATCGAAAACCTTTTGTATCGTATTCTACAATATGTATCGTGTATCTTACAAGATTAACAACATAGATTGGATGTATCAGAAGTTAATAAATTAATCGACTATGTTGTCCGGACACGGGAAAATTGGATAACACGGGAAAATTGGATCTATATCGGTATTGTGTGTGACACCCCGTTCCGCTCAAGCGGACTGCCGTCTCAAACGGCAATCGTGCAGCTGTCCCGACCCGCTTTGCCTCAAGCAAGAAGCAAAAGATATCCAGACTTGTCCCTACAGGAATCCGGCTTGGGCTTTCAGAGGCTCGCTCAGACGTATCGCTCTACCGAGACGAATCATCGCTAAGGTGGGTGGCTACGGTGAACTTGTCTTTGCTTAGCCAGCACACATAAAATCTGGAATATTCATGCTAGTCGCTAGGTGAATCACCCCCTGCATGCTAATAAATCCAACGCACCTAGCTAAGGGAATAATCCCAACTTGTATTGCTTGCTAGAACATGGAAATGAAATACTGCTTATACTCAGACTCTCGCATGCTAAGTCCCTTAACGGTTTCATCTCTCGGACTACCTTCGGGCCCAAGAAACGTGCATGTTTATGTTCCTTAGAAACGCATGCTTGTCTGCTTGAATGTTACCGTGTTTTCATCCAAACCCCGGAAGACTACTACGTAGTCGTTCCGTGCCTGAATGAACCTGTAAGTATCCGGGACCGTTAGGTCACCAAGGCATATCCCCGAACCAGGGGAATGCATTAAGCAAGAATGAATACTGAACGTGAATCACCTTGAATGATAATCATGCTATGTATGCATCTGAACGAGGATCGTGTTATGTACTGATGGAATCCCAGCTCGTGGAGCAATATGCTCGTTCAGATTAAGTTTAAGTTTCATGATTATCATGTCAAGCTATGGAATATGGATAGACCCTGACCTGCATTGTCGCGGACAACTTGTGCACAAGTATGTTATGTTGAGTTCCGCGGACGGTCACTGGGGCACCGGGACCGATCCGATCCGGACGGGACGTATGAGCAGTCGTATGTTATGGGGCAAGGTGTTATGCAGCGGGGCTCGCCACCTGCGTTGCATATCATTCTGTCTTGAGACTGTGAACCGTCCATAATGGCTACGCCAGCGACTTATGTTCATATAGATAAGTCATCCTCGCTTAGCGGCTATCCGCGTGCGAGTCATTGCATAGCATCAATGAACTGAACACCTGAACGATCTGAAAATAACGACCTCATGTTGCATATGCTATGCTCCTGTGTGTTTATACTTGCCCGTGCATGAATTATTATACTTGCCCGTGCATGAATTAACAATATTTGCCTTGGACAGGGAAGGACAAATGGTAAGTTGGTAAGTCTCGCCGTGTTTCCTCTCATATCGCACGGCGCACTGCCACACGAGTTAGGCTATTCAATATTTGCATGAAACTGATCCTAAGGCAACTAGAAAGACAACTAAATAGTTGTGCACGGAACCTGTATAACGTGTTTGGATTTGTCAAGCGGGCGAGTAGCTTCCCCACCAGTGC
The DNA here is from genome assembly GCA_036927795.1 of Iris macrosiphon. Lineage (NCBI taxonomy): Eukaryota > Viridiplantae > Streptophyta > Magnoliopsida > Asparagales > Iridaceae > Iris > Iris macrosiphon. The sequence continues at coordinate 13,851,209 of JAYESA010000014.1, forward strand.
ATTCAATGTACTGATAATCCACCAGTTTGTATGCAGGGTGCGGGAGAATCTCGTTCGGTGCGGATGCCTCCAACGTGCGTGCTAAGGCCAGGAGTTCCCTCTGAAGCCTTGCAACGGTGCGTCCGGGACTGAAGCACATATACAAGACATAATGTTGTAGCGTCGCCTGACCATCGCCTGTACATTCATTCCACAGTTGTAGCCACTTGGCACGCTTTTACTGTTTCAGAGAAAGAGGCTTGAGTGACTTGTAATCTCGGCTATACGCCGCCTGTAACCCTGTTCATATCAATAAAAGAGCTTGCTTTACTTCACTTGTGTTTAAAATGCTTCCGCTACATTGTCGACTCAGTGAACCTGTTACCGAATCGCTATGCGTTCATGACTCCGCTGCACTCGGACAATCTGTGCGACTCTGTGGCTTAGAACTCTTGCCGCCAGCCAATGAACCATGGCCTTGCACGGGCGTGGATCACACTCGTGCGGCATCACGCCCGGATGGGTCAAAGCGATCGTTCCGCGGGAGCGCTGGCGAGGGTGATTCCCGCCTAGCGGGAACGGCCGAAATAGCCTGCGGGAGATCGGGGCGTGACATTGTGTTTGTACCCTTATCTATATTTTTGACACATGGGTGACTTCATATTGTACTCGAAATGTTGTATCTCATATCCGTGTTTGTATTTGTGCAACATAAATAATCAGTGTAACTAACTAATACTCATGTTCAGTTTAGTTTAAGAAAACATCTTAAATTCCTCAGAGATTTTCACAAAATTATCTACTTTACTAACTAATTTTGGTATTATATTAATGGCTAATTTCTGTGACCGGAAATATTAAAAATAAGGCTAAATTTCAACTCATACCCTCAACTATTCAAGTTTTTCAACTTGATACCCTGAACTTTAATATTAGACAACTTAATACCTCAACTATAATTGTACAACTTAATACCCTAACAGTGTTGACAGAAAATCATAAATGATAAAAATTCCCTCATTCCTGATCACTTCAAATATCCCAAGAGAGGATGGGAGGATGAGAGGGGTAATTTGGTCAAAAAAATATTATTTATTTTTGTTTAAACGAAAAAATTAACTATTGACTGACGGAGGGTATCGACTTGAAAATATTCAATAGTTGAAGGTAGTGATTGGTATGGTATTCAAGTTTGGGGTATCAAATTGAAATACTTGAATAGTTGAGGGTATCAAGTCGAAATTAAGCCTAAAATAATAATTGTTTCCAACCACTGTACCACAACTCTAGAGTTGCGGTGAGAGTTGGAAGTTAAATATTTATTTTATCCTAACACACCTATACGTAAAAGGCTCATTTGAGCATAGAGATGGATTCTGGCATAACTTCTTGTAAAATCTGCTTAAAATGCCGCAAGAAAGGTAGAACCCAGTTAACTCTAATTGCGTATTAGACTCCCCTACCATACACCAAAACTCTAGACTTGTGGTGAGGGACAAGGGTCAAATATTTCTAATAATTCTAACGGTAACAAAGTTCAAGTTAATTCTTTAGCTAAGAAATAATATAATGATTTTCCACCTTTTTCGACTTGCAACTTTTTCATTCTCAATACTCACAAATAATATAATGATTTTCCACCTTTTTCGACTTGCAACTTTTTCTTTAGCTAAGTTATTAACTGACATGTTTCATTTAGAAAATCAATGATTGGTGCAACAAAAACTTATCTAATTGGAGTTGCAAATAAAGTAGTCTACTTCAAGCGAAATGGGAAAGCAGAAGCCTTTGATTTTACAAATAACCTTGGCAAGAATGGAAGGAACATACATGAATTGGGCCTACATCATACATTATGACTAAACTACTTGGAAAAGATACTGTGAAGCAGTATTCAGCAATGTGCCCCTCGGGACCAACAAGTAACCGTATAAAAATATTAACCTGTTGCCCGTTGGCTATGATTTGTTTTCATTTGCTGCTATTGTGGATTTTAAAATAAATGGATAATGTTCAAACTTCAAACTAGAAATATACTTTTAACACAATTTGAAAGAAAATTGATTTCATGACAATATGTTCCTTCAAGATAACAAATACATACATTGTATGATCAATGTAATAGTAAGCAATTTCACTATGCAATCAGTTACTAGATCGCTCAAGGGGTTGTTAAAGAGTCAGCAGATTATGCAGCTACATAGAAGCTTGAAATTTCTGCATAACAGACCATCAAATTAATCAGATTAGCACCACCAAGGGGGTGGTCCAATGGTAACACTGGTAAGGGAGGGAAGGAGTGTGGGTTCAAGCAGCTCGGGCAAAATTTAAACTAAAGTGGAGGGGGTCGTGGTGCTAGGAGCCCAAGACAGGGATGGTCGTTAATGACTGGCCTTATCTCCACACACACATAAATCCAGATTAGCTGGTCAATTAATCGCTGATTGATCTCATTTTTAGAACATTGTGTGTGACTAATAAGACTAAAGACAAATGGGTTTAGATTTTATAAATAAAAGAAGTTACTCCAAGTTAGTTTTCATCCACCCTAATCCTATTCAAGTTATTTCCATTTCAGTCTCTCTTAGAATATAATGGTCATAGCTACACAAGTTTGAGACTTCATTGCACATAACCAAACCATCTCAAATGGTTTCTCACATCTTATCTTCCAACTTGTCCCTGACTTCTTCCTATGGAAGCACTTCTTATTGTAGTTTTTATCATATTACAGCTTGTCCATCTCACACATTTAACATTTAATCTCAACAATCGCCACATATGTTTCCGTGCGCAATACTCCGACCAACGAGCATCTTAGGAAGCTCGACTGTTACAAACAGTGGTTCAACTCTTCAGATGGTCGCAAAATGCACGAGTTAACTTGTACTAACATTAAGAATACTCCATCAAAGAGATCCATCCAACCAAAAAATTAAGCCAATATATGTTCAGAAAGGGATGATACTATAAGGATGGTCACCTTTGTAATCTTCTAGATTGAAGACGGCAGCAAATTCATCATTCTGTGCCTGTAAAATATAAAAGTTGACATCAGTTCTGTAATCTGTTGTAATCAGTGGTGAAGGTGACTCACAGAAAAGAAAAAGGAGACTTGAATAAAAACATGATCTTCTTATGATCAGCATAATAAACCAAGAGTACCCTGACAAGGAGTTTAAAAAGTATTTAGACCCAATCATATTCTAAATAGACTTGTTTTCCACTTTTTGCTATATCGAAATCTGTGGAACCAAATAACAAACAGAACACTCAACTTAGTTCACATTTGCAAATAGACATCGCTAAGGCCGGGTTCCATTTGGTAGCATACAACAACAACAAAGCCTTTATCCCAATATTTTGGGGTCGGCTGTTTGAATCATTTTCTTCCATTAAGCTCTATCAAGGGCCATGTCCTCTTTATCAATGACAACAATATCCTTCTTGAAAACTACAATCCATGTTCGTTTAGGCCTACCTCTAGTCCTAGATGCTCCTTTTACTATCCTTTTGCTCCTCCTTACCTGAGCATCTTGCACATGTCCAAACCAGCTAAAACAATTTTCTCTCATCTTGTCATCTTTTGGCTCCACCTCTAACTTCCATAAATACATTTATTATCATATCTTTAAATCTATTGTCACTCATCCATTTTAGCATTCTCGTTTAGGCTACACTAATTTTCTGGACATGTTTTGTTTCTTCTGTTTTTTCTTAAATGCCCAACACTCTTGATACATAAAGTATAGCTGGTCTCATAGCCGCCTTATAGAAAAAAAAAATTCCTTTCAACTTCAAAGTTATCTTGCGAACACGAAGTACTCAAGAAGCACTCCTCCATTTGGACCATCATATTTAGTTATATGCATGACATCCTACTTAATATCTCCATCGTGATGCATGATTTTACCTAACTACCGAAAATTAATATTCCTAGATATATTTTATGCATATATATGTATTCCCTCCTAATTTCTCTTTGACTTCTAGTTGAATTTACATTTCATATACTCTAATTTCCCACGTACTAATTTAAAACCCTTGGATTCTAAAATTTCTCTCCACTACTTCTATTTGCTAGCATGTCTGACTCAATTTCTTCCTTGAGAGACGATGAAAAGTGAACTGGATGCCTGCTTGCAGATTAACCCATACCTAATAAAAGCAGAGAAAGTTCACTGACATCATCTGACCACCTATAAAGCATGTCAATAATCTGCCAAGTGCTATTAATAATGTAAAGAGTAAGTTGATATAACTTACTTGCCTCATTGACATTATTCTCCAAAAGGTGGAGCCAAAATATCATTTCTTTCAAAAGATGACTATAAAGAGTTGTCTGCATGGATGCTAAAGTTGGCCCATTTGTGGCATCACCGTGTGGTAATTTAGATAATACGTTTTAGGCTTTAGATAAAATGAAGCGAAAGAGCATTTCTGACATTAGGATTGTTTTCATGCATATTACTTGTACCATGTAGCAAACTTTATCTAGCATTGCATTTTAGTAGTCTGTTTTTACAAAGAAAAGTAAAAGACATACTCTAGAGGCACTTGTACCTATGATTGCTTTTATGGGCATACCATACATAGTATAAAACATGTTCCGCCTAGTTAACATGTTCCGCCTAGTTATTGGATTGTGAACTGTTGGCAAGCATTTGATGTGGAGCCCTTGTAACTAGTAAATAAAAGTTTTGATTGATTCGTTCTTACAACATCACCACAAAGTATGAAATAAATATTGACTAGAAAGGAGAAAAGAAAAGTTGAAAAGAAACATAACTGAAGGAGGTGGCCAACCAAAGTGCAAGGGAAGAATTTTATGAAAGTAAATTTTTACCAATTACCAGAAATTATAAACCTTGAATCCTATATATGCCTCCAATATTCCATGCAAGAAGATCTAATGGTCTAAAGATCAATGCTGTTCAAGAGGAAAGCAATCACTAGGAAGCTAAGCGGATCTTCAGTGGCCCCTAGGTGGCATTAATCCCTTTCCAACACTAAAAATAAATAGAAAAACAAAAATATATAGAGCTAATGTTAGAAAATTTAAAAGGATTCTGTGAAATGGTAAGCCTAAAGATTCTATGCTGAACATTATGTCACTAAAAACTAAGCAAAGAAAGAAGTTATTGCTAGGCAGCTAGGAGGGAGCCTAGCCAGGCACCACCAGCATGACACGCCGATACGATATGTTTATTGTGTTCGCCTTCTAATGTTTGTACCTTCTCTACTTTCTTTGTATTTCTTCAGTTTTCCTGTGTGTGTTTTTTGTTTTCTTCTCTTTTGGGTGTACCACTGAGCACGTCTTTAGTATGGTACATATGGTGTTGAATGGATGAATTTATGGATGTTAAGAACATATGATTGTTTTCAAACCTTGTGTTAATGTAGTTCACTTTTAGTTGTCGCATTTGTAATGACTATGGCTTAGAAGCTTACTGATAATCTTTATAGTTGCTTAATATGTTGAGTTTATCCCTATGTGCTATATTAAAATTTCAATTTATTTGCCGATGGAATTGTGTATATTCCATATGATAATCAAGCAAACCAATACGTCATACGTTATCACAATCTTATACACTGTTTGTGCGTATGTGTGTGTGAAGAGATGTGATGGGTCCTATACTCCTATCACCCCACAAGTTGGACATGGATGCAGCATACATCCTCGATCAGGATTATAATTCACCACTTTATTTATTGACAGTCTCCTCTCAACCATCGTGGGTTAAGAGAGTATTGGTCACAATTATCCATGCACGGACATAAACAATGAAGGCTCAATGGGGGGAAAAAAAAACCTTTTATTGTTGATGCTCTTCCGACCAAGTGCAGACGACTTAGAGACTAGTACACAGTTATTGATGTCTCTTTGTCAAATGTGCAGGGACTGAACCCTTGATGATTAATATAAGAAAGGGTCATGTTGGCGAGGCACAACCATATCTTCTGGGAGAGGAATCAGCATTGCTAATAGAAAGGCCAATCGAGTATTAATTAGGCCCATCAGTAAATTTCATTACTTCACATTATCTAGATTTAGACACAACCTAACCAATAACCTGAGTACTATAGCATATTATATGCCGTTGATCATGACCAGTCTATCCCTCACTGACAAAAAAGGACTTCATCTTTCAGCATTTTTTCTACATGAGATATGGTTGTTCATCTTTCCTATATTGCTCCATTTTTTTATAAAAATAAGGATGAATTTCTTCCAAAATCCAAATCCTTTGTCTACTGTATCATCATAATTGCATATGCTCAGTTATCTAAAACCATCAAATTATTATATATTTAAGTACAAGAGACGTACTACAAAGCAGAATTCTCTAATTGATAAAGATCTTATGAAGTATAACAAGCACTACATTAATAAATTTCATATGAAGTATGACAAACACTGCATTAATAAATTTCATATCCCAAATCAAGGAAAAAGACTACTAGCAAACCTGAATCTGGAGCAATAAATGCACTTGTGCCTCAATATTTTCTGCAATTTCTGAGCAAATATGGTCATACTTCGCAATCTCCTTCCTGAATAGATCATCATAAGATCCAGTGCTTGCCATCAACTTCGGCAATATATCATCCTGCAACAATGTAAAAGGGAATGAAAAATAAAGAAGATCTTACTAGACTTGTCACATTAAGGCAGACATTATTCTACTTTGTCAATATCAATGATATGAGATGTCTTAAACTTTAATAGACAACAGAAAAGTCAAAAAACATTACCTATTTTCTCTAAAGAGAAAATTGTCTATCTAGTCGCCATGAACGATAAAATTAATATTATGATTCGGTAAAATCCAATATTAGTAGTCAGTTCTAGAAGGGTGAACAAGAGTTATCACCAATTATTGTTAAAAGAAAGTAGGTGCATTTATATGGTCCTTCCGACGATAGTCGTAATCCAAAGTAGAATTTACTTGCTCAAGTACCATGATCCAAATTATTAGCATGTTTACAAGCATGCAAGTACATTTTGTGTGTAATGAATCTCACAATAACACCCCACATATACAGTAATGTTCTCTGAGAAGACATGTATAAAGTAGAAACAGTTTAATTAAAGCAACCACAGCAAAAGCAAATGAAAATTAAACAGTACTGTTACGTTAAGACAGACCACACCTTTCTTTTCATATCTTTAAGCATATCTTCGAGGCCTGCCCTATGAGCACCAAGATTCTCCAATTGCCTCTGCATACATAAAAATAAGTTTAGTAAAGTTGCAATCTTTCTAGAAACAAATAAATAAACTGCACTTTTGCCTTTCTATCAGGATGACCGAGCACAGCATGAAATGAAAAGGACATCGCAAGTAAGCATGAAACGGTTTATTGGGTCACTAATTGATCAATGTGCCCTTCCTATCTGAGGGTATATGTATTATTCTTTTCATGCTACATATGCTAAAAACGAACATTGATTTGAGCATACACAATACCACACCAAAGGTGTCCTAGTGTATCTACATGTAAGGATATGCACGCACCGCCACATAAATAGATATGATATTACCAGACTAGTTATGCATGACAGGTATCATAAATGCAGCACAAATATCAACAACTACCACAAACAAGCAAAAAAAAAATATGAAGGAAAAGAAAAATCTAAAGCAGCAGCACATTAAAGAGTACTTTACCAAGCTCTGTTTGAGGGCCCCCACTATAGCGTCCTCCCTGCTATCCAAAGACATAATAGGCCTCGCAAGACTTGGTAGGGCAGATTCTATCTGAAAGTTCATGGTAGACAAACAAATGAACTTATGAAGAAATATAATCGATCCTCACGAAATGGAAAGAAACTTTTGGCAGAAAAAACACCCACTATTACAATTAATTAGGTTCCAATTCTAGGATATAATTACAACAAACGGGTAAATGTCTTTAAGGAAAATAGAGTCACAACTGCTAAAAAGTTAAAAAGTTTCCTAGTGTAGAATATGCTAATTTTCAGTTTCTAGCAAAGGCATGAATAATATTTCTTCTGCCTTCAAAACTAGTAACTAGAGGACGTAAATAAAGATTTATCCAGAAACAAAATATTCAATTGAAGACAATGAGCATACCGGTCTATGGTCAAGAATCGCCATAAGCACTGAATTCTCTCTCACTGCTCTCTCAATCCTTGCATCACTATCACTTGCTTGTTTAAGGTTTGCAGCAAACCTATTCAGTCTATCCTGGAGATTCTTTGTCAAGGTGCTGGACTGTGGTCTAGTCCACCTAGTTCCAAATTGGGTGCGAAACTGAGCATCTTCACCCGCTTCCTTCTGCAATAACTCCTCCGTCTGGACTAACAGCTCCTGATTAACTCTCCTCAAATCCTTAAGCTGTTGAAGTTCAGCTTCAAGTCCAGAAGGGCCACCACTAATCTGTACAGCTTCAACATCTTCCTTAAGATCCATGGGCAAACTAAAATTGCCTTCTAGTGACAGTATGGAATCAGGCAGGTCCATTTCCTTCAATTTTACTCTCGTGATCTCACTCCCCTGCTGCAATTTCTCAGCCTGGGTTCTGATAATGTCATCAACCATCTCGGTGTACCTAGAGAGAGCCTTAGCACCAGTGTCTGGGACAATACCTGTGAACAACCTCTCCTTGCTGGCATCCAAAACTTCAGCCATAGGCGCAGGCTTCACAAGAGAGGCTGCAGGTAGAGTTGACAAGGAACTAGCAGGTGGAACCCTCATCAAATAAACCCGATCATTCTCCTTTTTAGCTCTCTCAAGATTTCTGTTCATATTGCTCTCCAGTTTCGTAACAGCATCCATAAGAGGTGCAGCAACTCCCCTGGCAGATTTCTTTGCATCTGCAAGAGCACTTATCCCAATATTGAGACGTGCAATCTCTTCTGCAATCTCCTCTTTGTCATGAAGTTCTAAGCTACATCTATAGCAAGCTTCTGCATAGAACTGAGCTGCCTTCAACTGCACGTGTGAGACCCACGACCGGTCAAAATGTTGGTTAAGAGGGGCAGAATTGAGGGCAGCATATGCCTCTTCATAGTACAGTCCAACCTGCAACCATTAAAAAATTTACGGCAGGGTGAGAAATATTTTCACATGTAAATTTGGAATTTTGTGAATAAATGTGAAATAAAGCTGAATGGAACAGAAGGATTTCAATATCTAACTAGATAGTAAATAAAAGAAGATATTGCCAAGAGGGGAAGAATTAGATGAACAATTCAACTGATGTACCAAAAATAATGTTCTACTACAAAATTGCATCAGCATTTAGCAAAGGCTTTAATAAGCTGAAAACACTCGACAATGTTGTCCCTATCAATAAGTTTATCTCCAACCAGTGAATTACAACTGAAAATAAATCAAGAGATATTCCACTACAATACACATGAGTACACACAGAAAAAGTACCCACACAAATTAACTCCACAAGGAAACAAAGGGCTATGACCATCAAACTTAAGAATTTGACAATGTTTTTATGGTTGGCTGTCAACCTAAAGTCGACTCCTTGTGTTGAGCCCGATTCCCAACGAAGTTAGCTCTGAGCAAGGGCAGCTCTTGCCTTAAAACCTCGAAAGACCATTTAGCAAGTAGGTACTTCCACCTTTTTGGACATGCAGTTAAAGTTCATGCAGCTAAGGAGCACCCTCCAAGTTCTGTGACAAGATAGGGATCTAGACAAAAAAGTACTGGATTAAGGTCACTTAAACGGATTGGGTACATCTCAACGACATTAAGCCAAAGCACAAAAAGGAATAACTCTTGGATACAAAAAGTCTACAATCAGAGAGGACTATTTGGAACAACGATGCACATAAAAACCAAGATATGGAATCAAGAAGAACACAAACAATAGTCATCCTCTAAGCAGCCTATCTATCTGTTGTTCTCATTTCCTCAGTTCAAGACATGAATCGTATATATGCTCAAAAAAATATAGGTCTACTAATCCATCTGCTAACCACGTACTCCACTGTTGCTCTAGGAACCTGGCACCAGTCCCCAGAATGGAGGGTCGGCATCAAATTCACACAACAATGAGTAACAAAATCTTGAGCCCAAACTATTAGGATCGGTGTTTTTATTTTATTTTTCCTGAGCCTCGTACGGTACGGCCCAAATTACATGTATCATACATGATATAGATCATAGTAACTTGTTCTGTTGTTCGATTCAATATATGATAGGTACGGGATATGCTACAACTCCTGGTACGTAGTACATTGGGGTAGGTTTAACCAGTACATTGGAAGAATTAGTACCGAATCCTACAACAGCGTACTCTTGTATGCTTTTATTTTGATGATAAACCGAGATCTCATCTGTTACTGTTATATTACCATTTGATTGACATCTTTGTTGAGCTTCATCTTGTAATACATGGATTGTCCAGGTAGCCACTTTTGTCTATCCAGATCAGCAACATGCCAAATTTGGAGTCACGGGATCCGGAACATAGTTCCTATGGGGTAGGGGGGGATCCAGGTAACTATGATACAAACAATCCAAATTACACTATGAAACACCAAAATCTGTTTCATGTACATGCCATCGTGTGATCGTAGTGTGTCATGTCATATTTGTTCTCATGCAACAAAGATTAGGGTTAGATTAGGTTCATTCTCTCTCTAAACTTTGCAAATACCAAATCCTTTTCCCAAATTTCTAATGCTTAGACAAAGATCCGATGATCCTCCTAACTAGTGGATCTACTGATCTATTTTATTCGGTGATGATACTTTCTTGTGCTCCATAGCAAAACACATTGTCGAGCAATCATGATTCGCGACCAAGAAAATAAAAGAAAGCGGTCAAGATAACAACCTGCCTAGCCACCTTAGAGCAAAGCCCAGGCGGCCTCCCGTCCCCGATAACTTTCTCGAAGAAGCACTCCTGCGCCTGCGCCAGCATCAGCCTCTCCAGCATCCCCGCGCACTCCGCGGACACATCCACCGTGCCCCCTCCCGCCGCCGCCAGCTTCCCGCTCACCGTCTCCCTGAGAAGCCCGAAGCTCCCCGCGGCGGACTGGAACGCGTTGCAAGCGGTCTTGAGCCCCTCCGCCGAGGTCCGGTCCGCCGAGAGCGCGATCTGGCTGTAGACCGCCCCCAGGTTGAACAGGACCGCGGCTTTCTCGAGGTGGATCGAGGGGAGGGTGGCCTTGAGCTTGGGCTTGAAGGCGTCGTGCCAGGTGAAGGAGAGGGAGGAGGAGAGGTTGGGGAATCGGGGCTCGATGAGGGAGAGGGACTTGGAGTAGGAGACGAGGAGGTCGCGGCGGGGCTCCGGGGAGGGGTCCGGGGGGGTCTCGAGGTCGCGGCGGAGGGAGCGGACGTGGTCGAGGTCGGGCTCGGCGGACTGGGCCTCGCGCTCGGAGTAGTTGAGGGAGATGTAGCTGCGGAGGGGGCGGTAGAGGTCGGTGGGGGTCGTCTTCTTCTCGTGGACCGCCAGCATAACGTTGATGTTTGACAAGGAGGACATTTTTTTTTTTTAGGGTTTGGGAAATTGGGGGAGAGGAGGAAGAAGAAGAGAGAGAGAGAGAGAGAGAGAGAGTGCGAGGAAATTATATTATTAGTCTTTTACTTGGTAACGAAGGAGTAGTTTGTTGGGAGATCGTATATTTATTACTTTTTTATTTTATTTTTATTTTATTTTATTTGATTAAATTATTATATTTTACTAAAATATAGTAAAATATGACTAATCATGGTAGAGTGGTAAGTCGGAATTCAGTAGAAAGGTAAAAGGATAAAATTAGGGACGTAATTCCGTATGGATGATTTTTTTTTTTTTTTTTTCCTTAGATTGTGGGTGAGGACCTTAATACATAAAATATTATTAGTTTATTATTTACGTTGTGTTTAAATATGACTAATCGATTAAGTTCAGCATTATGATATTTGTACAATCACTATAGTATCTTCTACTTAAACTCAGCATTGTCCAGATATATATTAATACTGTTATATTTGCTTATGTATATTGTTTTGTTCTTTTAACATGTACTTGTAGAAAGCAATAAACAAGACCAACATGGACATATGTAACGAAAAAATGATGATGAGCCAAAGACGGCGTTATCCCAAAAGATTTCTCTGAACCGCCTACGACATCTCCGGGGTCTCGCACTCGGGGGTTCCGCTGCCCGATCAGCGGACGGAAGTCTAGGGGACAGTGCTCCTTGTGGGGGTTCGGGAGCGAAGCCCTCGAAAGGTATTCAGATTTCAAAATCTGTTTATCTTTGGACAACTGTCGTCAAGAAAAAAGGCGTCTTCAAGTCAGCGAATGTTTCAGAAGATTGGCGTCATCAGAGTTCTCTTGGTTTTCATTTTGTTCTGTATTTTTTCTTTTAGTTTATTAGGACAAAATGTCCATTGGGTCGTGTTGGAACTACGATTGAAAAACCCATCCATATAATACCCTAGTCCATAAAGCCAGAATCAGTCCAAAATCCATCACAAATTCAATCCAAACATGGACCCAACATTCTGGAATTAGGGTGACTGAACTCGGGCCAAACTCGGTTTAGGACCGAACTCGGGCCGAACTCAGTCTCCTAAGACCCTGTCACGACCCACTCCCGAATAATCGGGCATGGATCGTGGGTACGTCCAGCCTACATCGCAGCATCGGCGGTAGAACGTTGTCTAGACCTCAATGGATTCATACTAATACAACTATTTATATCATGTACTCAATCACAATATTCTAAAGGAAGAAATAAACAAGGAAGAAATAATCTAAACAACAATCTAAGATGAATGATGTCAAACATAAAACTGAGATAGAAATACTAGTTTAGATCTCACCAGAGGTCATCTCTAGGTCCATTATGCAAAAGTAGTCCTGACTATAGCATCCCTCCGAGGTCAACACTGAAAAATATTATCCAGTCAGGATTGGAGCGAAGCACATAAACTAACAGCAGTTCCATTAAATTGACAAAGACTACAAAACAGTAAGTAATGAAAATACAAGATGAAAGTAATGCTAAAAAAATAAGAAAACTGGTACACAAATAATCATATCACAGATAATAATGAACTATAAGTAAACAAGAGAATGACTGTATCAGCAGGTATAAACTGGAATAGAGGAATGAATAATTATTAAATGCCTTAAAATATTAGTTTATTATGTGATCGGCTTGGGACAAGATCAGGCTCTACCATATATGATTGGCTATGCACAAGTACAGGTAGGGGGATCATGTCAATCAAGTATGATTGACTCTGCACAAGTAGATGTAAGAAAATCAGTCCAATCATATATGGGGAGCTATGCACAAGTAATAAGATCTGGATACACGCTTGTGTGGTGAGGGTGAGCTATGCACAAGTAAGCGGGGTATGATCACATAATTGCTAATATTTCTCCCGCCCCCGGCTAGTACAATGGATCCAATCACGACTCCTCATGACAGGTATCTATGATACTAGCCCGTTATCTAATGTGCCAGGAGTCAAATATAACACTACAAAACTATAATCATAGTAATCATCAAAATAACGAAAACTGTCAGAGAATGTACTCGCTTGCGACCCGGAGCAATGAATATCAAATAGCGTCTGAACTGGAGTCCAAGTGACATATATATGGCGTATCAATGTCAAAAAGTGTTTTTGGAATCATAAATAAGTCTGAAATAGATTTAAACCATATTTCTAGGCCAATGCTAGTCAAACTAGGTCAAACTAAGTCAAATTAGTCAAAACTAAGTTACACCTAGGTTTCTAGGTCAATACTAGCTAATATATAAACTTATAGCATTTACCTACTAATACCTTAGTCTAGAACCAATATCTAGTCACATATCTTAGTATTTCAACCCGTATCCTAATATTTATCCATTATCTTAAGATACCCCAATACACATACTTAACTATATACAACATACCTTAACATATACCTAGTACTACTAGATATCAACCTTCAACCCATATCTTAACTTGACTCATGTCTAAACAATAATACCCCCAACTTGTCTACATTACCTTGATTGTTACCTATTAACTTAATACCTAATCTATTTCCCTGGATACACATATATCACTGATACACAATACTCCTAACCTTGGATACTCAAAACCCCTTATCACACTGGTGCGCACTTGTGCACAAGTCACACAATAGTGCTATTAACCTACACTGGACTGACACCCATGCTATATTATGTCCCCACTGATACACTGCAGACCATACCCTAATTGCCCCTATACCCTTCACCTTCCTGATATACTGCTAAGTATACACACTAAAACAATGCATCCTGCCCCAAATGCCACTATTATACTTAGTTCACCTAACATCACATGCACTTGACTGAAACCAATCATCTGAACAACAATACCCAAGTGAACTTCTTGCACACACCCTTTAGTCAAAGCAACCATACAGGTCTGCTTCTAAGCTTCTCATCAGAAACCTGTACCCAAGTCCCCCCCCCCCCCTCCCCCTCTCTTGAGCAGCACAATGATCTATACTTGCACAGTCATATGCAGTTGCCCGACCCCTTCACAACCTCTCCAAATTTTGAACTGCACCTATACTTGATCCCCCTTGTTCAATCTGCAGTCGAGCTGCACCACATAAGCTCTTACTAAAGATTTCTAGCTTAACTGGACATATTTGGAACACTATTCATCTCAGGTTTACAGTTTATGAGATCTTGATCTTGTATTTACATAATCTCTTGGCAATTTTGCTTCGGTAGTCTTCCTTCTCAACAACTACCTTTACCAAATTACTAAATTAGGTCGTGTAGCGTAGCTAGCCATATCGTCCCTAAATCTAAAAAAGTTAGTCAAACTGAAGCAGGATGACAAAGCCAAAGTGTCATAAAGATGTCCTAACATAATTCATGATCTCATCCCAAAATGGACCTAATATAAAGCAGTGCACTCCAAGTGCAGCTGCTCGATCAATAACAGTTGCTGCATAATGCAGCAGCGGAGCATCCATTTGAAGTGATGCAGTTTGCAGCACACAGATCGAGCTCCACTCTCCCCTTTTCACTGCAGTTGACACTTTTCCCTCATCTCTAACTCCTCCCACACACACATATACATATATAGATACATGCATATACATATATCTACACATATACATATACATATACATATATACATTATCTATGATACTCAATAGCATAAATACACACACACTAGTCCAATTCACAAATACTTGGTATGCAACACGCTATGATACACACTATTACACATGATACTCCCTTGATTCCTACTCCAAACACCACAATACCCATCAATATATATAGAACATAGTTTATATATGAAATATAACTATAATTAAGTAAAATAGAGTAATTCTAATGAATCTATATGAAATTGACACACTATAGCACAATTACAAAGGAAATACCAATTATACACTACTGTATCATGGTGTATTATGATACGCACTCTCCGTATCCAATTTTGGACACAAGAACGTATTTTTATTATTCAATAACATCAATAGTCCTCATAGGATACAATACACATGCTCAATGGACACAATTTAGGTTTTTCCTAATTTGAGCCCCAAAATTATGACACCAACTTAGATCTACCAAATTGAGAGCTCCTAGTGCCTAGATCTACCATTGGAAAGCCAAATCTAACCATGAAAATGTTCCTACATGACCAATGGGTATTCCTAAACATGAATTTGATAAAATTAAAAGAATTACCTAGTATTTTGGTAGTGTCACGTCCTAGTATCGGAATACGGAGACGAACATGGCCAGCTATCCCGTACAAGGTAATGTCGTACGGCGATCACGGCTGTAGCTAGACAAGGGGGTGCATACTACAATCAAGTCACCTAGGGTCAAGAACATCTGTCACACTCGTTCCCAAATTTGGTATTCTTGAATTTTTGATATTTAAAATTTTTCCTGTAGATGTATTCATGTTGTATTTATATGTTGGTTCATGTTAAATATGTTGTATTTTATTTAATTGTATTCATGTTTATTGTGGGAGACTACCCGATACCAGTAGTGAATACCTTGGCAATTGTCATGGATCCGTGCTAGGACCCGTATATAGGATGGATACAAGATTTGGTTCACTCTTGGAACCACTAAGTCTATTTTGGATGGTTGAGATTTGGTTGGAGAGTGCCATGACTTAATCTTAGGGATAACCTCATTTCTCTACTTGGTATATATATATATATATATATATATATATATATATATATATATATATATATATTTCTCTCTCCTCTCATTTCTTTCTCATTTTTACTTCCCTTCTTCTTCTTCTTCTTCTTCTTCTTCTTCTTCTTCTTCCTTCCTCCTTCCCTCAAGATCTCCCCTTGACCGTAACCTTAGTCCTAGCCTTAGACTTGGTTCTAGGAAGAGGTTTGTTAGTACATCAAGGCACGTATATCTTGCTCAAAGTGGTGAAGCCATAAATTTTTGGATTTTATATATATGTTGTTTAAAAATATATTTGATGAAAATATTCTCCTGGAGTTGCTGACCATATTTAGTTCTTGGAGTTTTGGATTCTGATGTATAGATTTTTGTAGATCTGAGTTTCAAGATTTGAGTTTTTATATGTTCTATGCTTTTTTCCTGGGTTTGATCTACTAAAACTTAGTATTTTTTAAAACTAGTTATTCCTTATGTTGGAGCACTCTATTTCGAGCATTTTGGCTTTTGTTTCACTTGATTCAGAGTTAAAATAAAGTTTTTATGAAGAAAATATGTTTTTAGTTTTTGGAGCTTTTTCCTCCATGGCTAAACTTGTTGTCTGGAGAAGACGAAGTTCGCATGCGGCCAGTGAGCTATGCGGCTGAGAGTGCTATGCGGCCCGAGAGGGTTATGCGGCCTGAACACTTGCCGCATATTGACCAGCATGAGTCTATCTTGTTAGACGCATGACTGTCATCACACAAGTATCCTTGAACACCTTGTTCTTTCACTCGCTGAACGAATAATAATTTTGCTAAGTCCAGGAGATCTCCATGCGGCATTGACATTTATGCGGTACCGACACTTATGTGGCCTGGAGTGCATGCGGCCACTATTTTCCTTGAACGCATGGCTCTGAACCGTTGGCACTTATTTCCTTGATTTTATCTTCTTTTTGACACACTTTATTGCATCAGTCACTTTATGTCACATCACTGACACTTCATTTATTGTCCGGTACTTCAACACTTGTCCCAAGGAGTAGACCTTGACCCTGATGTAAAACCCCTAATCCAAAAAAAATCGTATTAAGCTATTATTAATTATTAATTTAATTGTAGTAATTAGTGGCTAATTAGAAGAAATAGATTTTTAATAATTTTATTTTAGGTGTTGGTGCACTTAGGAGATTTATGGGACCATTTTTTTGGAATGTATTTCATGTAGGAGACCCCTTGAGCAGTTGCTAGCTTAATAGTGTGCATTAATATAATTTTAGATTTTTTTGTGAGTATATACGTGTGTGTGTGTGTGTGTGTGTGTGTGTATATATATATATATATATATATATATATATATATATATATATATATATATATATATATAAAGGAGAATAGAAAAGGAAAAGATTAAGAAAAAAAAAAACCTATTAATAACCATTACTACTCCAACCAACTATTAGCAAACCAAAGCATTACCATTACTAAGACTACTATCCCAACACAGCACAGCAGCCCCTTACCCGCCCTAGTGAGCCAGCCTCCCTTGTAGCAAAAAAATTCCAAGCAAACCATTTAGCTTCAACCAACAGCAACCTAGTTACACAAGACCCACGTTAGCCGCCCCCCTTCTCCCACTTATATATTCATATATATATTCATTATTTCTCTAAAACCCTAAACCTAAATCATCCAGACTCCTCATCTTCCTATCTAGACCTAGAGAGCGCCGCCACCGCAGCCGGAGAACCCCACCAGGCCGTCCAAACAAATCCCGACGACCGCGACCCCGCGCACTGCAGATTCCCACAGCGAGGTACCTGTGTTCCGGAGTTGTTTCTCGTCGCCTCGCTCAACCAAACGCCACCCCGTCTTTACCGGTATGCTCATCCCTTAACCTTTTTCCATATCTGTGTATTAGTAGACCTCGAACAACACGCAACCATAGGCAAAAACATCATCAAGGTTGGCGAAAACAGACCGAATTCTGGGATCGCAGAATACTGCGGTGACCATCCATGTTTCAGAGTTCGTATCTCTCACCACAGAGATCCAAATTCGATGATTATTTTTGGTATGCGTAGACCACTTAACCTAGTTTAATTTTTGTTAAATAACCCTAGATTATTAACTGTTGTAGATAAAATTAAATTCATTGGAAAATCCCGCGAATACACTTTTCCAGATTTCTAAAAGTTGTGAAACGGAGGGCGCCCCGCCAAACGGGACCGCTCTGCCGTGTACCAAGTGTACCGAACGGTGCGCAGCGTAACCGAATACGTAAAAATTCGTAGAAACTGATTCGGATGCGTGTGCACGCCGAAATCAGCCCGTATCCGCGGACACATCCCGTGTCACAACTTTTGTGGAAGTCGCGCGCATTTTGTGCACGCTCGTCAGATTATGACGAAACTTGTGCCACTGGACTCGTGGTAACGTGTTGGTCTTGTGACCTAATTTTTACACAATTCTGAGACAGTTGACCAAGTCGCCAATTGGCGGGACCCACGGTTGACTTTTTGGGCGAAACTGTGTTCGGCCCATCGAAATCCATATTTGGACATATCGTTGGGCTCATATTGACATCTAAAGTTTGTTTGACCTATAATTTGTTCCATTTAGAGACTGTTACCCCTGGCACGCTTTTCGGTGCAAAGTGGTTCAATGTGGATCCCACTTTTATCCGAAATTATCGTTTTGCCCCTGTGTCCAAATTGGACGAAAGGGAAGTACTTTTTAGCTATTTTGCTTATTCTGGAAACGTTGGTGACATCTATTTCAGTATCCGGGGACATTTGTTCTGAGTCCATAGCTTCTGATCCTGTGTGCTTGACTTCTGGACAGTACACCTTGCAGCTTTCTTACCAGGCAAGATACCTTGCCAAATTGCTTACAGTATTTTGCATGCTTAGTATATTTCTATATATTTATTGCATTTCTGTATATTTATTGCATGTGTAGTTTCTTTCAGTCATTACTATGTATTAGATATGTTGACACACACATGGCACTTAGTATCATGAGAGGACAATCATTAGGCGTATGGGCTTTTAACCACTCTGGTAACACCGTAGTCACTAGCACGCACTATGGTGGTCGTGTCCGATGGTCGCTACCCCCGCGGTATATCGATTGATGGAGTCACGAGGGTCGCTACTGTCACGCCCCGATTTCGCCTAATCGATAATCGTCCCCCGGGCGTGATGCCGTGCACGCGTAGGGCGCACGTGCACAAGGCCTAGGCATAGTAATAATCTTTAGAACATATGCAACAGAGTACGCAAATAAGATAACACACATTGAGGCATAGAAAAGTTTCCTTTTTATTGATAATGAACATCTGTTTACATACTCTTGACCCAAAACGAGAAGGATGCCACTAGGGCTTACAACTTGGATACAAAATGAGATAGCCGTTCCCATACATCACATCCTTTACTAAAAACTTCAAAACAATACAACATAACACCTGCCGGCGAAGCTATCGCCTTGCCACGGAGCCGCATATAAGGGTTGCGCCTGCTCCAAGTGCTTTGTACAAGCTTCAAAAAGTCACGGACGGAGTGCGTCGGATACTGTACTGGTTGAAGAAGGAAGAAGCTTCAGCTCCTCGCCGCGTCGCTCGGGCTCGGGGAACCTGCTGCAACGAGGGTCAGTACTATGAAAAGTACTAGTGAGGGCGAGCTAACCCAACTAACCAAATCCAAGTTTGTTTATATGAAACATGCAATATTATTGTGGTCTTTCTATCCTGCCTTAGTTCAATTTACATGCAAGTATTGAATATGCGGTTTATAGAACAAACGTGCTACCGTTAGGTAACTTTTACCTTCCCGTCTGAACTGCCTGCATAAAACTTACCATTATTCTTCCCTGCCACGAAGACACCATTAGTTAAGCAAGAAATGCAGAATTATATGTACATTGGGTCATGGAATATCATTACCACCGTGAACAATAGCTACATTAAGCGGTGACCCTTGCAGCTCGGGTAGCTAGCCCCGCTCCAAGGCCTCCCCCGCCTTACCCGTGCTAGTCTTGCTAGCGCAGCTATCCGAGTTCCTTCCGGAACGAAACGGCCCCAGTGCCCCAGGTGCCGTTCGCAGGAACTAAACCTTGTGCACAAGTTGTCCGACCGAATTAAGCATTATACTAAGTCAATAGATAAAGCATTCAAACCACAAGAATGTATACATCTACTTTAGCATAGTGCATTTGGCATAGTCTTCCTGTCCAGTAATTGCATTTCATTATAGTTTGCATAATACATTCGTACAGTTATATAGAATAAGTTCTAGCTACAACTGAAGCATGAATATATAAATGCATAGCGGACAAGCACGCATCAATGAGATCGTTTGAGCATTCTATGTAACAAGCATTTCAAGTGTTTTCAAGTCTAACTCATCTTTCTCTTGACTCAGTTTTATTCTTATTATGATATCGTTGGAGCGGGATGCATCATGAGTCAATTATTATTAGAGTGAAGACTTGGTAGAAGGGTGCTAATCGAAAATAAGCCACTCACAAGTTGGAGAACTAGGAGAGGAAGGACGAACTTTAAGACTCCGCTCGTGCGTCGTCTACCCGATCACCTGCACGCACCAACAGATGATCAATACCTCCTGCTTTGGTCTCCGAGGTTCGATATGAAATTGCGAGATCCTAAGAACGAAAACAATGAAATCCATCGAAACCGTTCAAGAAAATGCAAGTCATAAAACCAACAAGAAAGCAACCAAGCGGCACGAAAAAGGGCAAGGAAACCAGCGCAACGGAAAGGCCCCTCTCGACTCTGCCGCCGAGTCCTTCCTTGAGGCACGATCCGTTGAATATGGGACCTGATTTCGAAGAAACCAATCTATAACGAGGAAATGATCTTTATTCAATCTGTCCCGTTCGGACGGTCATAAGTATTTCTTGGTCGCGCTCCCCGAATAGGGGGAACGGGGCATTACATCATAACCATCCAAAAGAAAGTTTTGTCCCAAAACTTAGGAATAGAACCTACCGCTAAGGAATAATGAGGGAAACCTTTCCCTCATATCAGATTCGATTTCCCACATCGATTCTTCGACCGCGTGGTTCCGCCACAGAACGCGCACTAACGATACTGCCCGATTCTGTAACTGCTTTTCCTTACGTTCCAGGATCTGCACGGGTTCTTCGACATACGACAAGTATGCCTGCAGATCTAACTGACCGAAATCTACCACATGGTTTGGGTCGTGCACATATTTTCTAAGCTGAGACACATAAAAAATATCGTGCACATCTGATAGTACTGGCGGCAAGGCTATTTGATAAGCAACTGAAGTCACTCGTCTGAGAATTTCAAACGGGCCAACAAATCTCGGACTTAACTTTCCCTTTATCCCGAATCTCGTCACACCACGCATGGGTGAGACTTTTAGGAACACGTGGTCCCCTACTTGGAATTCAAGAGGGCGACGACGAACATCGGCATAGCTCTTTTGCCGACTTTGTGCTACTTTTAACCGTTCTCGAATCAGCCGAACCTGCTGTACTGTTTGTTCAACCAGTTCCGGCCCAAGGATTTTTCGCTCTCCAACTTCATCCCAGCAGATCTGTGACCTACACTTCCGCCCATACAGCGCCTTATACGGAGCCATCTGGATGCTAGACTGATAACTGTTGTTGTAAGCAAATTAGGCTAGCGGCAGGGTGACGTCCCAACTTGACTTTGAATCGATTACGCAGAGGCGCAGCATGTCTTCTAGTACCTGATTCACCCGTTCTGTCTGGCCATCGGTTTGAGGATGGTAGGCTGAGCTGAATTTCAACTTGGTCCCCATCGATGACTGAAGGCTTGTCCAGAAATGTGAGATGAATCGTTCGTCCCGATCTGATACTATGGAAATTGGCACTCCGTGCAGCCGGACTATCTCGTCAAGGTAGGTCTGGGCAAGGCGATCGATGCCCCAAGTACTTTTAATGGCTAAAAAGTGTGCAGACTTGGTTAACCGGTCGACGATGACCCAGATTGCGTCGTTCCCTCGTTGCGTCCTTGGCAGACCAACAATAAAGTCCATGCTGATGTGCTCACTTCCATTCCGGGATAGCAAGATTTTGTATTTCTCCGTACGGCCTCTGATGCTCTGCTTTCACCCTCTGACAAGTTATGCATTGCGACACGAAGAGCGCCATATCTTTCTTCATGCCGTGCCACCAGAAGATAGTACGAAGGTTCTTATACATTTTCGTGCTCCCGGGATGGATAGTATAGGCCGCGTAATGTGCTTTCATGAGAATTTCCTTTCTGAGTTCTGAATCATTGGGGACGAATAGCCTTCCTTTCACTCGTAACACCCCATTCTCATCCACTGCAAAGTCTTTCGCCTTCCCCGCTTGGATATGCTCTCGCATTTTTCGAAGGAATGGATCGTCTCTTTGAGTAGATGTGACTCTCTCTATCAGATTGGATACAAATCGTATCTGAGCAACCCGCACGCCACGATAACAAATTCTGAGTTCGATGCCCATTTCTTCTAAGTCCCTTCGTAACCTGCGATCGACGGACAGAGATCTCGCAAAGACCCGACTCAACGCATCCGCTACCACATTTCCCTTGCCAGGAGTGTAGTCAATCGTCAAATCATAATCTTTTATCAATTCTAGCCAACGCCGCTGTAGAAGGTTCAGATCTGCTTGGGTGAATAAGTACTTTAAACTTTTGTGATTGGTATAGATTCGACAAGGCACTCCATAAAGGTAGTGCCGCCACAATTTCAACCCGAACACAATTGCTGCCAATTCCAGATCGTGTGTGGGATAATTCTTTTCATGCTTTCTCAGCTGTCTGGATGCATAGGCTATCACTCTGTCTCGCTGCATAAGTACACACCCTAAGCCGTGCCCTGAAGCGTCACTGAAGATTTGGAATCTCAAAGTCTCGTCCGGTAATGCAAGTAATGGGGCAGAGGTTAGGCGATGTTTTAACTCACGAAATGCAGTTTCGCGGTCGGTGGACCACTCAAACACGACTCCCTTTTGTGTGAGGCGAGTCAGAGGTGAGGCGAGTTTAGAAAAATCCTTTACGAACCGTCTATAGTAGCCCGCTAACCCGAGAAAGCTTCAAATTTCACTAACGGATGCAGGTCTCTTCCACTCGACAATGGCCTCCACCTTCTTCGGATCGACTGAAATGCCTCCCACAGAAATAATGTGCCCGAGGAAAGATACACTACTCAGCCAAAATTCACACTTACTCAGTTTCGCATACAACTTGTTGTCTCGAAGGGTTTGTAGTACGGTCCGCAGTGCTTTGCATGCTCCGCCCCATTCTTGGTATACACCAAGATATCATCAATAAACACTACTACAAATCGATCGAGGTATGGCCGGAACACTTGGTTCATCAAACCCATAAAGGCAGCAGGGGCATTGGTCAAACCGAACGGCATTACTAAAAACTCATAATGGCCGTAGCGTGTGCGAAAGGCTGACTTCGGCACATCGTCTGGCTTAATTTTGAGCTGATGGTAACCCGAACGGAGATCGATTTTCGAGAACACGGTCGCAGCTTGCAACTGATCAAAGAGATCATCTATCCTGGGAAGGGGGTATTTGTTTCGAACCATTGCCTTATTTAATTCTCGATAGTCGATGCAGAGTCGCATCGAACCATCTTTCTTGTTAACGAACAGTACCGGTGCCTCCCACGGAGACACACTAGGCCGGATATACCCACGATCAAGCAATTCTTATAGCTGAATTTTTAACTCTTTTAGTTCTGCCGGAGCCATTCGATACGGAGGTTTGGAAATAGGTTGGGTTCCTGGAAATATGTCGATGGTGAATTCTGTCTCTCGATCGGGCGGCATACCGAGCAACTCGTCGGGGAACACATCAGAAAAATCCGCCACAACGGGAATGGACTCAACGTTTGCGCAATCTTGTCGAGTGTCTCAAACGGAAGCCAAGTACCCCATACAGCCAGAGTGAATCATCCGTCGAGCAGACATTGCCGATATCACCATGCAGGCATATAACGCTTCCGACTGTGGACTGCACGAATAGCAAAATTCGGTCTCGCCAGAAAGACGAAACACGACTTTCTTCTCCGCACAATCGATAGTAGCAGAACAAGCGCCTAGCCAATCCATTCCCAGAATGATGTCGTAGTCCCCTATGTCCAGAACTATCGCATCAAGTGACAATTTCCTCCCTCCGATGCAAATGAAGCCATCTCGACAAACTGAATCGGCAGGCAAGCTCGTGCCTGACGGAGTACTGACGCTAAGACTTAGGCCTAACGGGGTTTGAGTAAATCTATGTTCCCTAGCGAAGTTTGATGACACGAAACTGTGGGTAGCACCTGAATCAAATAACACTCGTGCAGGCACATTATTGAATAGCAACATACCTGACACTACGGTGTTCGAGGCAAGCGCCTCGTCCCTCGTCAAGGTATAGACCCGACCCCCAGTGTTCGGACGACGCTCTTGTTGCTGCGCAGCCCGATTCGCTTGGGGTCCCTGAACTAAATTTTGATGTTCTGTACGGCGCTGAGGGACTCAGTTGGGGCGATCAAGACAGTCACGAGCATAATGGCCCAGCCGACCACAGTTGAAGCATCCCTGATTTCGATATTCGCTTGCCTGGTGCCCTGTACGGTTGCATTTTGCACAGCGCTGCCCTTGGTTCCCCCCCTGATTGTTGCCCTGGTTGCCACCATGGTTTGGACGCTTGTTTACGTTGTTTCCTCCTGTATTACCTTGGCGCTTGTGATTAGAATGTTGCACAGCGCCCCCGGTAGTGGAAGGACATTGCGGCTCCAGACAAGGGCATGGTTAAGGACTTCCCTCATCGTCTCATACTGCGGAGGAACTACGTGCGTGTGGATGGAAGGTCGTAGGCCGCCTTCAAATCGTCTGGCTCGGCTTGCTGCATTGGGCAGATAAGAACTAGCAAACTTTGCCAACCGGTTGAATTCTGTGGCATACTGCTTCACCGTCATCGTTCCTTGTTGCAGTCGCACGAAATCGTTCTCTTTTTTACGACGAATGGGTGGGGGGATAAATTCTTCTTCGAATGCGCCACGGAAGGTAGACCAAGGGATCGTCTCGTCGTCATCACCCGCCGAGAGCGATCTGCGGTGAACATCCCACCAATCGTGCGCGTTCATCCAAAGCTGGAGTTGGGCGCAGGCGACTCGTTTGTCATCAAGTACTTCTAGGATCTTAAAGTGATCTTCCAACTCGGCCAACCAATCTAATGCCACGACCGGATCCTCCGTCCCTCGGAAGGACGTGTTGCAGACCTTTATGAAGTCAGCAAAGTCGAAGGCAGTCACATCCTTCTTTTTTGCATTTTGGGGCACGATGACTTCATCTGTTGCTGGCTCCACCGGTTCCGCTATTGTTGTTGCGGATTGGTTAGAAGCTAGGGTCTGAACAATTTGCTGCAGAGCGTCCACCTGCTTCTGCTGGATCTCAAATCGTGCTTCTAGATTTTTCTCGAACTTGTCTTGTCGGGCCTCATCCCTCTTATGTTGCGCTTCTAACATCAGCATCATTCGTTCAACCGGATCGACAGAGGGCGCAGGCCGCTGTCTCTCAGAACTAGCCGAAGTGCCTGAAGTACTTGCATCAACTTGGCATATTGCTTGGGTTCGAGCCATTCCTGCTAAAACAAGTAACTTATATCAGTCTCATAGAGTATTACGGACTCACTGTATGGAACGTATCTCATTTTGCACCAATTGATTCAAGAGTTAACTCGGACGGGACAGGGTCATCTAGGAAAACTTTTCGACTCGAGATCAAAGGATCTGAAGCTTTGCTCTGATACCACTATGTCACGCCCCGATTTTGCCTAATCGATAATCGTCCCCCGGGCGTGATGCCGTGCACGCGTAGGGCGCGCGTGCACAAGGCCTAGGCATAGTAATAATCTTTAGAACATATGCAACAGAGTACGCAAATAAGATAACACACATTGAGGCATAGAAAAGTTTTCTTTTTATTGATAATGAACATCTGTTTACAGACACTTGACCCAAAACAAGAAGGATACCACTGGGGCTTACAACTTGGATAAAAAATAAGATAATCGTTCCCATACATCACATCCTTTACTAAAAACTTCAAAACAATACGATATAACACCTGTCGGCGAAGCTATCGCCGTGCCACGGAGCCGCATATAAGGGTTGCGCCTGCTCCAAGTTCTTTGTACAAGCTTCAAAAGGTCACAAACGGAGTGCATCGGATACTGGACTGGTTGGAGAAGGAAGAAGCTTCAGCTCCTCGCCGCGTCGCTCGGGCTCGGGGAACCTGCTGCAACGAGGGTCAGTACTATGAAAAGTACTAGTGAGGGCGAGCTAACCCAACTAACCAAATCCAAGTTTGTTCATATGAAACATGCAATATTATTATGGTCTTTCTATCCTTCCTTAGTTCAATTTACATGCAAGTATTGAATATGCGGTTTACAGAACAAACGTGCTACCGTTAGGTAACTTTTACCTTCCCGTCTGAACTGCCTGCATAAAACTTACCATTATTCTTCCCTGCCACGAAGACACCATTAGTTAAGCAAGTAATGCAGAATTATATGTACATTGGGTCATGGCATATCATTGCCACCGTGGACAATAGCTACAGTAAGCGGTGACCCTTGCAGCTCGGGTAGCTAGCCCCGCTCCAAGGCCTCCCCCGCCTTACCCGTGCTAGTCTTGCTAGCGCAGCTATCCGAGTTCCTTCCGGAACGAAACGGCCCCAGTGCCCCAGGTGCCGTTCGCAGGAACTAAACCTTGTGCACAAGTTGTCCGACCGAATTAAGCATTATACTAAGTCAATAGATAAAGCATTCAAACCACAAGAATGTATACATCTACTTTAGCATGGTGCATTTGGCATAGTCTTCCTATCCAGTGATTGTATTTCATTATAGTTTGCATAATACATTCGTACAGTTATATAGAATAAGTTCTAGCTACAACTGAAGCATGAATATATAAATGCATAGCGGACAAGCACGCATCAATGAGATCGTTTGAGCATTCTATGTAATAAGCATTTCAAGTGTTTTCAAGTCTAACTCATCTTTCTCTTGACTCAGTTTTATTCTTATTATGATATCGTTGGAGCGGGATACATCATGAGTCAATTATTATTAGAGTGAAGACTTGGTAGAAGGGTGCTAATAAAAAATAAGCCACTCACAAGTTGGAGAACTAGGAGAGAAAGGACGAACTTTAAGACTCCGTTCGTGCGTCGTCTACCCGATCACCTGTACGCACCAACATATGATCAATACCTCCTGCTTCGGTCTCCGAGGTTCGATATGAAATTGCGAGATCCTAAGAACGAAAACAATAAAATCCATCGAAACCGTTCAAGAAAACGCAAGTCATAAAACCAACAAGAAAGTAACCAAGCGGCACGAAAACGGGCAAGGAAACCAGCGCAACGGAAAAGCCCCTCTCGACTCTGCCGCCGAGTCCTTCCTTGAGGCACGATCCGTTGAATATGGGACCTGATTCTGAAGAAACCAATCCATAACGAGGAAAGGATCTTTATTCAATCTGTCCCGTTCGGACGGTCATAAGTATTTCTTGGCCGCGCTCCCCGAATAGAGGAAACGGGGCATTACAGCTACCCCCGCGGTATGTCGGCTGATGATGTTCATGGACGTGTATGTGGGTTGTGAGATTAGATCGAGTAGCCTACCCTTGCCCATACGTCGAAAAGTTGTCCTCATTTGCATTCATATAGATTGTCTTGTACAGCATACTTATTTATTTTGAAATAAAATGCATGTTTACTGTATTCAAATTGGCTTGCTGTTCTGTATCTTATTACGTCCCTCTGAGGACCTGGTCCCCTGCCAGGTGTATCTGTTCTTGAGTATTTACAGGAGCGCAGATTTGGATGGTTATATATGTTTCATGGATGTCTTCTTTTCGAGCCCCATGATTGTTAGCTGGTATTTCTATATTATGTTTATTGTGTTATACTTTTCCATTCGAGTTGGTAGTAAATTTGTTTCCATCCAACTATCATCTTTAGATACTTCTTATTGTGATCTAGTTATATAGATATTGGTTATTTATTTATATTGATTTTCTGTGGATGAGATTTAGATTGTACCATGTGACTTATGATATATTTTATACCACTTGTGGATTTGATATTCATATTACAGTGTACGTGTGGATTTTGGTTTTCATATATTGGAGTTGCCATATCCATGCGGCTGGCATGCTTACGTGTCCTAGTCCTACGTATTTTGGGACTGTGACGTGACATGTTTTTGTGGTGGCCCATGCAGGTCGAGAGCATATTGTCTCGGTTACGTTATTGTACCGAACAAGCCTGCACCTAGGACTAGAGTATAGGATCTCATCCACAATTGACTATGATTCATCTTCCTCCTATCTGTTCTATTTGAACAATTATATCCAGCTTGATTCCTGTACTTTCCTAATAGTTCTTTGAGTATAGCCTTCTGCTAGAATATAGGAACCCCTGTTATTAGGATGATAATTAGGGTAGCACACCTATTAAGAATACAACGAGAATATAGACACACCATTAAGTTTAGAATATCTAGTGAACCCTAGAATTTCTTATCTCTAGAATTGGTTTATCATTACCCCCTGATGTATTATGAAGACTTGAGAGTAGTATAGACACTACTAGAGTTAGAAGTTTTGCCATAATGTTTGACCCTAGTATTGAGGAACCAATAGAAAACCAAAATTTAGTATTAGGGCTGAGCCTAACCTTCATAGTTAGATAAGTATTGGAGAACTATAAACTTAGATCATTGTCTTATTATTAGTAGACAACACCTTAGGAAGCCTAGAGGTTTGTAACTAACACTTTTTTTCCTTGATCCTACCTCGAACATAGCAACTAGCATACCACTTTCCCTTAGAAAACCGTGATGCTATCTAGAGTCCCCTATTTTTAATTTCATATATTGTTCCTTTGCGACCTTAGCGTTCGCCAATTGCGCGACGACTAAATTTTGTTCTTCTATTCTTCATTTTCAACTCGTGCCATCTGACACTTCTGATTGTAGGCAAGGTGATTTTATTCTATGATTAGGGACATATAGTTGCTAGGATTATAGTTGTTAATGTTAAATTTTAAAATTGTGTGCTTAGTAGTTAGAACTTGATGGTTTAAGCTATTATTGTAGATTGAGATCCGGTGCTTATCCCTTAGTTTTAAATTGCGTAACATGTACCCCCACCTCGATACGAGTTATATTCCCTTTCCCTTGAGGCCAGTAACTGTTTCATTCTTACTATTGATACTTGCACTAAGACTTAGGACGACCATGACCTATGTAATAAAAGAGGATACCCTAATAAATACCAAGACCCCCTTCTCGTAGACCTTAACAGGAGTTTCTACAGTATCCTTAAGACAATTACAGTACTAGTTTATTGTTATAAGTTGGGTAGTATACCTCACAACATAGTATCACATAGTCTTTTGACCTATTATTGAAGTGTAACTGAATGATATTTATTGTATGCTAGCGTAATACGACAGTGTTTATTCAGACTGTAGGACTTAGAGGCTCATACCCCAATTTAATCGAATAACGACTTAGAAATGGAGTTAGTATGACAACTGTAGAGATTGTAGAGTCTTATTTTTTTTTTGTGAACTTGAATTGTTATGTACCTTCTTTCATCATAATCTAGCGTATTTATGTTTGTTGTACTACCTTGACTTATGCTGCTATTATAGCCTAATTTTTTTGCAAGCTTATTCTTTTATCGAGCTTGCTCATGGCATATGTATTATTGGGTGCACAAAATAATATAATTGCCTAATCAGAATCGGTGTATTAAGGTCTAGCTAACCTTAGTGCGCTTGGTTCGCTCTTCGCATGACTGCTATACGTGGATTGAGATATATGGTAGTAGACGGATATACTTGCCCCTAGACATGTTTGACACATCATATCAGTTACATAACTGTACTGATACGAGCATGTAAATAGGAAATTACCAAAAATATGATTTCAATCCACAACTGTCCTAACAACTCACTTTTCGAATTCTTTAATCTCTTTGAACCTCGTACTTGGATTCTATCACCTTCACCATGAATTCTTTATTATTGCTCTCTGTCTTCCCTTAATTCGGAAAGACGAAACCTCATGCTGGTATAAGTTGACACTGATAGTACTAGATATACCCCATAAGGCTAATCACATGACTTAGTGACTCTCTTTTATAATTGATTAAGGGCATATCATAGATGATATGTTGGTGTTAAAACTTTAAGGATTGAATAACATGATTAAATAATTTGAGGAATAGTTTTTCTAGATGTATAGCCTTAGGTGATAGATAAATTTTTTAAGTTCGGTAGATTGTGAACCCTCACCCAAAATTAGACCCACTTGGCAGAGATAGTGAGACTAAGGCTAGATTGAATCCAGTTAGAAATAGAACACGATTTTTTTAATTTAATTTTGCAATAATTATATCACTTAGTGCACCTTATCGTGCTTCGATAATTGGAGCACTACACTAGCGACTGCCTTCCTATAAATTCCACACCCTTATCCTAGACGTGCCCATCATCTAATTCTCATCTTTGTGCAATTTTCTAATTGTTGGGCGCTTTTATGCAAAAGAGCATTTAGGTGTCCACACCATTGGACATGACACATGAAGAAACCTATTTTTCGCTCATGTGGATTTTCCCATAATTTTTTGGGATGTACAACGTGCAACATCGCCCACTCCTTTAAACTTAGCCTTGCATTTTAAACAATGCAAATCTTATATCACCCTTGACTTTCTACCACGGCTTAGTTTTAATTTCGAGGACAAAATTTTTATAAGTTGGGTAGAATGTAAAACCCCTAATCCAAAAAAAAATCGTATTAAGCTATTTTATTATTAATTATTAATTTAATTATATTAATTAGTGGCTAATTAGGAGAAATAGATTTTTAATAATTTTTATTTTAGGTGTTGGTGCACTTAGGGGATTTATGGGACCATTAGGAATTTTTCAGAATTTATTTCATGTAGGAGACCCCTTGAGCAGTTGCTAGCTTAATAGTGTGCATTAATATAATTTTAGATTTTTCTGTGAGTATATATATATATATATTTAAAGGAGAATAGAAAAAGAAAAGATTAAGAAAAGAAAAAGAAAAAAAACCTATTAATAACCATTACTACTCCAACCAACTATTAGCAAACCAAAGCATTACCATTACTAAGACTACTATCCCAACACAGCACAACAGCCCCTTACCCGCCCTAGTGAGCCAGCCTCCCTTTTAGCAAAAAAATTCCAAGCAAACCATTTAGCTTCAACCAACAGCAATCTAGTTACACAAGACCCACGTTAGCCGACCCCCCCTTCTCCCACTTATATATTCATATATATATTCATTATTTCTCTAAAACCCTAAACCTAAATCATCCAGACTCCTCCTCTTCCCATCTAGACCTAGAGAGCGCCACCACCGCAGCCGGAGAACCCCGCCAGGCCGTCCAAACAAATCCTGACGATCGCGACCCCGCGCACTGCAGATTCCCACAGCGAGGTATTTGTGTTCCGGAGTTGTTTTCCGTCGCCTCGCTCAATCAAACGCCACCCCGTCTTCACCGGTATGCTCAACCCTTAACCCTCTTCCATATCTGTGTATTAGTAGACCTCGAACAACACACAACCATAGGCAAAAACAGCGCCAAAATTGGAGGAAACAGACCAAATTCTGGGATCGCAGAATACTGCGGTGACCACCCATATTTCAGAGTTCGTATCTCCCACCACAGTGATCCGAATTTGATAATTATTTTTGGTATGCGTAGACCACTTGACCTAGTTTAATTTTTACTAAATAACCCTAGATTATTAACTGCTGTAGACAGAATTAAATTCGTTGAAAAACCCCGCGAACACACTTTTCCAGATTTCCAAAAGTTGTGAAATGGAGCGCGCCCCGCCAAACGGGATCGCCCCGCCGTGTACCAAGTGTACCGAATGGTGCGTGCAGCGTAATCGGACACGTAAAAATTTGCGAAAACTGATTCGGACGCGTGTGTACGCCGGAATCAGCCCGTATCCGCGGACACACCCCGTGTCGCAACTTTTGTGGAAGTCGTGCGCATTTTGTGCACGCTCGTCAGATTGCGACGAAACTTGTGCCACTGGACTCGTGGTAACGCGCTGGTCTTGTGACCCAATTTGTACATAATTTTGAGATAGTTGACCAAGTTGCCAATTGGCGGGCTCCACGGTTGACTTTTTGGGCAAAACTGTGTTCGGCCCATCGGAATCCATATTTGGACATACCGTTGGGCTCGTATTAATATCTAGAGTTTGTTTGACCTATAATTTGTCCCATTTAGACTGTTACCCCTGGCATATTTTTCGGTGCAAAGTGGGTCACATGTGGACCCCACTTTTACCCGAAATTATCGTTTTGCTCCTGTGTCCAAATTGGACGAAAGGGAAGTACTTTTTAGCTATTTTGTTTATTCTGGGAATATTGGTGACATATATTTCAGTATCCGGAGACATTTGTTATGAGACCATAGTTTCTGATCCTGTGTGCTTGACTTCTGGACAGTACACCTTGCAGCTTTCTTACCAGGCAAGATACCTTGCCAAATTGCTTACAGTATTTTGCATGCTTAGTATATTTCTGTATATTTATTGCATTTCTGTATATTTATTGCATGTGTAGTTTCTTTCAGTCATTACTATATATTAGATATGTTGACACACACATGGCACTTAGTATCATGAGAGGACAATCATTAGGCGTATGAGCTTTTAACTACTCTGGTAATACCGTAGTCACTAGCACGCACTATGGTAGTCGTGTCCGATGGTCGTTACCCCCGTGGTATATCGATTGATGGAGTCACGAGAGTCGCTACCCCCGCGGTATGTCGGCTGATGATGTTCATGGATGTGTGTGTGAGTTGTGAGATTAGATCGAGTAGCCTACCCTTGCCCATACGTCAAAAAGTTGTCCTCATTTGCATTTATATAGATTGTCTTGTACAGCGTACTTATTTATTTTCAAATAATATGCATGTTTACTGTATTCAAATTGGCTTGCTGTTCTGTATCTTGTTACGTCCCTCTGAGGACCTGGTCCCCTGCCAGGTGTATCTGTTCTTGAGTATTTGTAGGAGCGCAGATTTGGATGGTTATATATGTTTCGTGGATGTCTTCTCTCCGAGCCCCATGATTGTTAGCTGGTATTCCTATATTGTGTTTATTGTGTTGTATTTTTCCATTCGAGTTGGTAGTGGATTTGTTTCCATCCAACTATCATCTTTAGATACTTCTTATTGAGATCTAGTTATATAGATATTGGTTATTTATTTATATTAATTTTCTGTGGATGAGATTTAGGTTGTACCCTGTGACTTGTGATATATTTTATACCACTTGTGGATTTGATATTCATATTACAGCGTACGTGTGGATTTTGGTTTCCATATATTGGAGTTGCCATATCCATGCGGCTGACATGCTTATGTGTCCTAGTCCTACGTATTTTGGGACTGGGGCGTGACACCTGAGCATGCAGCCAAGTGACCTATGCGGCCAGCTCATCCATGCGGCCAACGCGTTCATGCGGCCAGTTGCTCATGCGCCTGATTAGTGCATGCGGCCTGACTCATGCCGCAATCCATGCGTGCACTTCTCATACGCGTATGTGATCATATGTGACCCTAGTAATCTATGTACACGTTCCACAATTTCTTGGGTTTAATTATTTTATTTGGAATATTTCTTATCGTACCCTATGTTATTGATAGTGGTTTCTTGTCTGTGTTATTCTAAAGAAGAATGGACTTAGTAACCAGACTGTGCTAAACCTGGCTAGGCGCTAGAACTGACTATGTGCATAGTATGATTATATGTTGTAGTAGACTATGTGGCAACCAGCATAAACTCATATTAGTAGATTAACTTATCATTTTTTCGTCGGATAGAGTGAGGGGCGTAGTTCTACTCGGGAGACGATCTGTAATCCCAGTCCTTGTTTGGTTTATGGATTGTGGATCTGCTCCAGAGTGGTTCATACTTCCCCCTTACTCACGTTCGGTGACATAATTGTTGATTCGAGGATTTAGACTTCAATTGATTGATAGTCGGTGTACCTGATTTGAGAAGGTTATATTTTGACCAAGTGTCCCCATGTGATAAGACTCATATGACCAACTGTAAGTTTGGTGATTGGACTCGAATACTGTATCCGTGCTGATACCACTATGGCCTGATAATTATTTATGATTTAATGTGAGCCGAGGTGCGACACATCTTGTCACGTAGTAAGTGATTATATTTGGGTTGTGCATCGAGAATGCCTCCAAATTCCTGAATGCGTGATATTATAAATATATACATTATTTTTCCAATACGGACATAATAAGAGAGTCAACTACCAAAGCGTGGCTAGGATATTGATTGTATGAATGTTGCATACACGCTCTGGTGAATCCAGATTTGACTTCTATAGATTCGTATCTAGCGTGCCCGTACTTAGTACGACATCTTAAGAAAAATTCTCATGTAACCACACATTAAGATTTCAACAACAACATAGGGCTAATTAGGTAACTAAAAGTGGTAGTAACATTAGGAGAGAAAGGTATCTCGAGATCATACCAATGAACCTTCCCACAGAGATTCATTCTAAGTGCATTGTGGGTTGGCCACCACAAATACTGCATATCATCTGCCTTAGTGGAGTGTAGTATCTGACTATTATTATGCCGAGCCACTGTTTCACTATAGGAACACTGGAACTGGTAATACCCTATTTTTAGCGCGGTGGCCCTACGGGGGACTGGTGTATCCTGCAAGTGCCTGTTTTATTTATTTGGTTCGGTTAGCTCATGTTCGGCAATAGCGTGATCTGAGGATACTTATTATACATTATTTTTGAGATAACTCAGTGTCACGTCCCAGTCCCAAAATACGTAGGACTAGGAACACGTAAGCATGCCAGCCGCATGGATATGACAACTCCAATATATGGAAACCAAAATCCACACGTACGCTGTAATATGAAAATCAATCAACAAGTGGTATAAACATATGTCACAAATCACAGGGTATAATCTAAATCTCACCAACGAAAATTAAATATGAATAAATAACCAGTATCTATATAACTAGATCTCAACATAGGTATCTAAGGAGGATAGTTGGATGGAAACAAATCTACTACCAACTCGAATGAAAAAGTACAACACAATAAACACAATATAAGAATACCAGCTAACAGTCATGGGGCTCGGAGAGAAGACATCCTCGAAACATATGTAACCATCCGGATCTGCGCTCCTACAAATACTCAAGAACAGATACACCTGGCAGGGGACCAGGTCCTCAGAGGGACGTAATAAGATACAGAAAAGTGAGCCAATTTGAATACAGTAAACATGCATATAATTTGAAAATAAATAAGTACGATGTACAAGACAATCTATATGAATGCAAATGAGGACAACTTTTCGACGTATGGGCAAGGGTAGGCTACTCGATCTAAGCCTCACAACTCACACACCCGTCAATGGACATCAGAAATCGATACACCTCTGGGGTAGCGACCAGCGCGACTCTACAGAAATCGACATACCTCGGGGGTAGCGACCAGCGCGACACACGCCCGTAGTGCGAACTATATACTTTGGTTTACCAGAGTAGTTAAAAGCCCATACGCCTAATGATTGTCCTCTCATGATACTAGGTGCCATGTGTGTGTCAACATATCTAATACATAGTAATGACTGAAGGAAAACTACACATGCAAGAACTATACAGAAATGCAATAAATATACAGAAATATACTAAGCATGCAAAATACTGTAAGCAATTTGGCAAGGTATCTTGTCTGGTAAGAAAGCTGCAAGGTGTACTGTCCAGAAGTCAAGCACACAAGATCAGAAGCTACGACCTCAGAACAAATATCTCCGGATGCTGAAATAAACATCACCAACGTTTCCAGAATAAGCAAAATAGCTAAAAATTATTTCCCTTTCGTCCAATTTGGACACAGGGGCAAAACAGTAATTTCGGGTCAAAGCGGGGTCCACGTATGGCCCACTTTGCACCAAAAATTGTGCCAAGGATAACAGTCTCTAAATGGGACAAATTATAGGTCAAACAACTCTAGATATAAATACGAAGCCAACGGTATGTCCAAATATGGATTTCGATGGACCGAACATAATTTCGCCCAAAAAGTCAA
Source organism: Iris macrosiphon (assembly GCA_036927795.1). Classification (NCBI taxonomy): domain Eukaryota; kingdom Viridiplantae; phylum Streptophyta; class Magnoliopsida; order Asparagales; family Iridaceae; genus Iris; species Iris macrosiphon. Next base: position 13,887,561 of record JAYESA010000014.1, read on the forward strand.
CTGTGGGGCCCGCCAATTGGCGACTTGGTCAAGTGTCTCAGAATTGCGTGAAAATTGGGTCACAGGACCAGCGCGTTACCATGAGTCCAGTGGCACAAGTTTTGTCGTAATCTGACAAGCGTGCACAAAATATGCACGACTTCCACAAAAATTGCGACACGGGGTGTGTCCGCGGATACAGGCTGATTTCGGCGCGCACACGCGTCCGAATCAGTCTCTACAAATTTTTACGTGTCTGGTTATGCCGCGTACACCGTTCGGTACACTTGGTACACGGCGGGGCGGTCCTTTTTGGCAGGGCGCGCTCCGTTTCACAACTTTTGGAAATCTGGAAAAGGTGGGTTCACGAGGTTTTGCGACAAATTTAATTCTGTCTACAGTAGTTAATAATCTAGGGTTATTTAACAAAAATTAAACTAGGTCAAGTGGTCTACGCATACCAAAAAGAATCATCGAATTTGGATCTTTGTGGTGGGAGATACGAACTCGGCAATATGGGTGGTCACCGCAGTTTTCTGCGATCCCAGAATTTGGTCTGTTTGTGCCAACTTTGGCGCTGTTTTATGTTATGGGTACACATTGTTCGAGGTCTACTAACACACATATATGGAAGAGGGTTAAGAGGTGAGTATACCGGTGAAGATGGGGTGGCGTTTGGTTGAGCGAGTCGACAAAAAACAACTCCGGAATGCAGGTACCTCGCTGTGGGAACTGCAGTGCGCGGGATCGCGGTCGTCGGGATTGGTTTGGACGGCCTGGCGGGGTTCTCCGGCTGCGGTGGCGGCGATTTCTAGTTCTAGATGGGAAGAGGGAGGGTTTTGATGATTATAGGGTTAGGGTTTTATTGAAATAGAATAATATATATATATATGTATATATTAAAGGGAGAGAGGAGGGGGAATCCGTTCACCTATGCGGCCAAGGGGGGTCTGTGGGATTTTAATCAAAAAGAGTAGCTCACATGGCGGCCAAGGGGGGTCTGTGGGAATTTAATCAAAAAGGGTGGCTCACATGGCGTGGTATTTGCTAGGAATTGGCTGTGTTGGAATTCCTATTGGCGGGTAGTATAGGAAGGGGTAGTGGCTGTTGCTTGGTTTGCATAGGTTTGCTTATAGTTATTAGTGGATTGTTTAAGTTATTAATAATATTATTCTTTTCTTTTCTTTTCTTAATCTTTTTATTATTACTTTTATATTAAATATATACATGCATATATATATATATATATATATATATATATATATATATATATATATATATATATACTCATAAGAAAAATTCTAGATTATATTAATGCACACTATTAAGCTAGCAACTGCTCAAGGGGTCTCCTACATGAAATAAATTTCGAAAAATTCCTAATGGTCCTATAAATCCTCTAAATGCACCAACACCTAAAATAAAAATTATTAAAAATATATTTTTCCTAATTAGCCACTAAATACTACAATTAAATTAATAATTAATAAAAAATAAATTTTTTTTTATAGAAATAGGGGTTTTACACTCAGACTCCACATAACAAGCCGTAAGATCGATTGGCTGATTAAAGTGTGTATGTGCTGGTAGTCTAGGGACATGAACTATTGTGGTATAATGGTTCAACCCTTGTCCTTATTTGGTTGTAGGGTTGTGCCAATGTGTCACAATAGGTCATGTACCGAAGCTGCATATATCTTAGCTTGTATTATGGCATGTGTGTCCTGGATTATTATTGATGTGTTATATCTTCGTCGCATTCATAATTGGTTAGTCGTACCCTGTCTCGGAGTAGTGAGGCAACTCTTGTCCTTGTTTGGTTGTAGAGGTGTCCTACTGCTCCGATGAAGGTCACACGCTTGTCGTTGTGGCATGGATATTTTATTTTATGTACTTTATTGGTTTTTGCTTTATTTACTTATGCTCCTTTGTGTTACTTGCTATCGGGGTCTGACCCCGCTGGTTTTGTTTGACCAGGTTTAGTAGCAGAGCCCGAGGATCCTGTCTTGTATATGACCGATGACGCACACCAGGAGGATGTCCGCCGAGGAACTTGAGTGGGTTTCTTCTTCCCCACTATAAGTATCATTTTGTATTATCTTTTGGCATTTAGACGACGGCACATGTTAGCTGGTTTGTCCGGACATTAGCTCCTCTACATGATTATATATTATTCAGACCGCGACTGACTTACAGTCATGTACTCTTGGCAATGTACTAGTATACCATCATATATAACTAGTTTCATGATCATTCTGATAGAGCATCAGGGACACCTAACTGCTTTTTCTTACATGCTCATTCTTACTGTTTTTTGGTTGATAATTGAGACATAGAAGTTCTTGACCATAAAAGACTTTATTGTAGCATGCACCCCTTGTCTTATACAACCGTGATCGACGTACGACGTATAGCACCTTGTACGGGGCAATTGGCCATGTCCGTCTCTGTATTTCGGTACTGGGGCGTGACAACATCTATGTCTTAATAATCAACCAAGAACCAATAAGAATGAACATGTAAGATAAAGCAGTTAGGCGTCCCTGACGCTCTATCAGAATGATCATGAAACTAGTTATACAGGATGGTACACTAGTACATTGCCAAGAGTACATGACCGTAAGTCAACAGTGGTCTGAATAATATACAATCATGTAGAGGAACTAATGTCCAGATAAACCGGCTAACAAGTGCCGTCGGCTAAACGCCAAAAGGTAATACAAAATGATACTCATAGTGGGGGAGAAGAAACCCACTCAAGTTCCTCGGCGGACATCCTCCTGGTGTGCGCCATCGGTCAGATATAGAACAGGATCCTCGGGCTCTGTTACTAAACATGGTCAAGCAAAACCAGCGGGGTCAGGCCCCGAGAGCAAGTACCACAAAGGAGCACAAGTGAATGAAGCAAAACCAATAAATACATAAAATATAAATTTGTGCCACAACTGCAAGCGTATGACCTTTCATCGGAGCAGTAAGACACCTCTACAACCAAACAAGGACAAGAGGTATTGTACTATGCCGAGACAGGGTACGACTCACCAATTATGAACACGACGAAGATACAACACATCAATATTATCCAGAACACACATGCCACAATACCAGCTAAGATATAAGTATAATATGCTGTCACTACCACTTTTTCGAAGAGGGATATTTTTGTCTTTTTCTATTATTGATATTATGGTTAATATTAGTATTTCAAAAATTATTATATCGAATGGTATTTCATAATTATTTATTTATGGTGCATGTTATATATTTATTTATTGTAGTATTTAAATATTGATGGCATATGACATTATATTTTGGACTAGTGTTAGTGGACCTAACTAGACTTGACTTGAGCCATGGGCCCACATTTAAGTTAGACTAGACTTGAGCCCAATATTTAGCCATTTCATTAAGTTAGTGTTTTAATTAGCCAAACCATTAGGAATAGAAGCTTCCTCCTTAAGTCTTTTCTTCATGACAAGCCCCAAAGGACATTTTGGATATTTTATATTTCTTGGACATGAAGAAAGGGGGCCGGCCACTACATAAAGGGTTTGAGACTCTCTCTCCTCTCTTTTTTACTCCAAAATTTTAGATCTAGAAATTTCTTTCCCAAATTTCTTCATCCCTACACCTAAACCTCACTAATTCCCTCTCAAATTATTCTCTACTTCACCAGTGGAGACTCTAGAAGCAAAGAGGCAAGGATCTACAAGGAAGTGAAGAGTGCACAAGTTGAAGGCTCTTTGCATCCATTTGGAGACTTGCATTAGGAATCCATCTTCCAATATGTATAATTCAAATTTTTTCTTCTATTTAGAATCTAAATATGTAGTTTAATCATTATGAACCCACCTATGAACTAGTGCTACCTATAGGAAGAAGATTTGACTACTAGGGACCCCTATTTTGGAAGTTATAGTGTGTTTTATGCCCAATTTGGAGGAAATTCGAGATTGGTGCACCATGTGTTTATCAATAGATAAATTAGACCAAATTGACATATGTTTGGTTGTGTGAGACTAGTGTCATGTCCATAATTGGATACGTGTAGGTCGTATCATGGCAATTTGGTGATACAAGTTGATTTGGGAGTTTTTTCTTCGACACGGGAGAGTTCACATGCCATATTTTGATACAGACACATAAGTGAGTATCTAACACTTGCTGTTTTTCCTAATTATAATTTTAGACTTGCTCGTATCCTTCATGATACGTTTGGTGGTGTGTTGAAACCGTATCGCAAGCGTATCATAGTTTTAGTGTGATACGGGTGCGATGCACTTCACGTGTTCGATGAATTATTTTCTACTCTAACTGGTGTTGTTTTGTATCTATTTTATATGGTATATATATATATATATATATATATATATATTTATTTATATATATATATATACATGAGTTATATTTATTTGGTTATGTGTATTCTAGGTGTTTATGTGTATTAGATATATATAGTGTTCATACTTGGTGAACTGTTTGCACGGTGTGTGGACAGTTGTGGACTGATTTATCCGACTGTTTTGGATTATTTTGGGAGCTTGGAAGGCTGTGCTTGGCCACAGAAATTGGGGTGTGTGTGTGTTGTTGTTGTATCAGCAAGCACAGCAACAACAATGGATATAAGGCTGTGCACATGAGTGCACAGCAAGGAGAGCTTGGGCAGCAGCTTGGGGCTGCATAGCAGCAAGCATGGTATCAGTTGTATGCTGCCTTTAGGTGTAGCAACAACACATTAGTTGGGGGAGAGTTTGTGTTTAGCCTTCAGGTTGTTGGTTAGTTGACAGTAGAAGTTAGATATTAATCAGTTTGGTTAACTGTTAGTGTTAGTCTTTAGCTAACAAGTTAAGCTGTGTTAGTCATGTTAGTATACTATTTAGTGGTGGTAGTGGTTAGTTTGATGTTAGAAGTTAAGTTATGAGGTAAGTTAGCTACTAAGTGTTATGTGGTTAGTGCATGTTAGTATAAATACACTAGTTAGTATGATATCAGTTGTTAGTATAATTAGTATGATATTAGTAATAGTTAGTGATATCACAGTTAGTGTGTATATATATATATATATATATATATATATATATATATATATATATATATATATATATATATATATATATATATATATATATATAAGTTAGTATAGTTAGTGAATGTCAGTTATCTATTAGAGTATTAAAGAATAGTTAGTGTATGTTAGTATTTAGTTAGAGTATCATGATTAATAATTATAATATGAGTTAGTATTTATGGTTATACACTAGATAGTATAGATATTAGTATTATTAATATTGGTATTGATTAATATAAATTCTAGTTTACCTTGAGTTATACCAAGGTAATGAGAGTTGAGGTATCATGGGATATTGATATTGAATACCAAATGGGTAGTTAGAGTGTGATACCATGTTGGCTCAAAGCCAATGTATTCATATAGAGTTAATATTAGCTTATGGATAACTAGTATATATATGTATAGTGCTATTTATTGATACTAAATGGTTATGATACACTAGTATCCTAATATAGCTAGTATAGGCTAGATACATAGTGTATGGAGCAAATAACCTAGAGATGGACTCATACAACCTAGAAATAGCTAGTTTGACCTAGTTTTACTGTTTTGACTTAGAATTGGCCTAACGACCTAGAAATTGACTAGTTTACTTAATTGTCATTTCCAAACCTTGTATTGATGTTATATTCCATATTTAGGTTTTTGAGGCACCATTTCGGACACAGTTGATCCTTCTCATTGGATTTCAGGCGAGTACTTCTCCGATAGTTTTTATTATTTGATATCTACTATGTTTCTTGTTTTATATTATTGTTCTTCCTGTTTCGTGACACGTTGGATACACTGATTCGTATTGTATGGGTTCATTGTCTTGAGATACATGGTATCAGGCCTATTGACTTTCTGGACTAATGTAAATCTGGCCTATTGATATACTATGGACTATTGAGATTCTTTGTGTCGGGACTGGATCCATGAGTACTGGTCGGACGAAAAAATACCTAGGAGACATGTGAACATTCACTTTCCATCCCATGGTCTTACCGGAATAATAGCAGCCACACACGACACGTTGTGGTTTACCGGATATTACCTCTAGCTGTTCACATATCAACTGGGTATTTCAAAATACTAGTATAGATATTGTCTTTTTTGGATTATTCTATATTATTGGTTTCATATTTACATTGACAGGTTTCTAGTTTCATATATCTCTGTCGGTCTTTACATACTTTCCTACTTTTATTCTATTTTCCCATTATTCTTTAGTTACCTGTTCATTCTAGTTCATACTCTTTTTCCTTATTACCTGTTTATCTAATATTTCATCAATATTTACAGTTTTATAGTTTTTGTTAATTAATTGGAACTGCTATTGGGTTGTAATTCGCTCAATCCTGACTAAATAATATTTTTTTAGTGATTATTGTGTTGTCCATTCCGGGATCTCAGAATGGTGCTATAGACTGGACTGTTCCTACCCTGTGGACTTGAGGTGACTATATTAGAGACTTAGTTAGTGTTTCTTTTCCATATTTCGTCTAGTTCCCTTCTTGCAGAATGTTATCGATTATCCTTCTTGTTCGTTCTTCTTTTAGTTTATTGTGATTGAGTATATGGTAGTACTGGTTGTACTAATATGATAGATAGATAAATAATAATAACCTAGATATCGTTCTACCGCCGATGCTGCGGCATAGGCTGTACGTACCCACGTACTCGTGCCCTGATCATGCGAGTGCATGTCGTGACATATTTTTTAGTGGCCCATGCAGGTCAGGCTTCGTAAGTTGTGCGATGTCGTGGTAGTACGTCGATTTAGTTGTACTGCTACGAGCCTGCGATAGGATATATGATATAGGATATTAGGATGAGAATACTCAATCACAAATGTAGAATTTCTTGAGAGATTCCTGCGACGATCTTTGAGAATCTTATTATAAATTCTAGATTCTGTTTACTCTCACTTGTTGTTGTTGAATTCGATTCTTGATAATTCGTTGATAATTTTTATTTTCATATCGAGATAAATTTTATGGAATAAATTACGGTATCTTCTGATGACATATGTTGATGAGGACAATGAAAAAGGTAAAACATCTGCTTTGGTTATGGAGCCTAGAGTTTATCGCAGCCATATTAGCTAGAATGGCAGAAAGGGACCTGACTTCGGATGTACATATGTTAGTTATAAAATTTAGGATTTCTCGCAGCTATACCAGTTGGCGTGGTGAGGATTCTAGATGACATGATTATAGAGTTGCATACCTTAGTTATGGAATCTATCATTTATCGCATCTAAGCTTACTGGCGTAGCGAGGATTCTGAGTATTATGATTTCGGACAGACGCGTATGATTATCAGATTGTATCTTAAATTGATTCTTAACGTATCATCTCAATTCCTTTCCACTTCTGTTATTATGGGATTCTGTTCCATCATTCTTTAGGTTAGGAATAGAGATACATTTAGTTTCTTTAGTCAAGTTTCTTATAGAGCTTCATTTTATTAGTTTCTGAGATTTCTTGGTTAGTGTAATAGTTTGGTAATTTACAATTAGGTTTGTGTCTTTGGGTATCAGTGTTAATTGTTTGAAGTGTAGCTTGTGAGTCTATGAGTGATTCTTGGTTAAGCATGTGAGCTATAGGCATCAGTCTAGAGATAACTCATAGTACAGTACCTTATAGCCATAGTTCTATGGTAGGTGTCAGTCTAGTTAGTATTGGTACTAATGGTATAAGGGAGAGTAGAGAGCATCGGTTGTGATTCCAGGAGTTAGTATCAGTGTCATCATGCATGTTCTAAGTAGATATAAATTTATATAGTTGAGTGACCCATGTAACAATTAAGTATCACGAAATTGTGTTGGAAATCAATGGAGCGGGATATTCTATTGGGTGATTGATACTTGAGTGTGGCGAGAGTAGAAGAATGTATATTCATGAAGGATAGTAGTGATTGTGCCATAGTAGAGTGGTACCCATAAGAGTATATGTGAGTGTGACAGTATTAGAATGTATAGTGCTAAGTAGTAGGACTTGTGTTACATGCGAAAGTAGAGCATTGATGTGAATAGATAGGAGTGCATCGGTATACGACTAGTGATGAGTATATCACTTGATTTTGAGGGTGTTGATGTGTTAAGGAGCAAGGTGTGGTGGAAGAATGAAGTGCAGTATTCAGAATTGGGTGCACAATGCACAGAGGATGATGAGTGAATACAAGATGGTGAAGTAAAATACCAGTATGAGAGTTTCATGAGTATCAGAAGTAGGGGTCTGAGTATTAACAATTCCAATGGTGTGTCATGGGCGGAGAGGTATCAAGGTTGGTCATGGAAAATGTACTAGTGTATCATGATTAGTGTATCAGTCTGTAGGTTCAGGTATAGAAGATATAGGAGAATATATATATAGATAATAATAAGGATATGGAATCATGAGTTTACCTATGAGAGTGAAGTGAAACATGGGTATTATAGAAGTAAATAAATAGTGCATTAGATGCATGTGATCAAGGGTTCTATTGGGTATGATAGGGTGATCTAGTGAGTAAGCTAATATCAAGAGTGGTGGTAGTGTATGATAAGTTATTAAGAGTATTAAGAAGCTAGTGTCCTAGAATATTAAGTGCATATGTTGTGTAGTTAGGAAACTAGTGTTACTATATCAAGAGTGCCAGTGTTTCTATATCAGGGTTAAGATGAGTATTATGTTGGTGTCAACAAATATCTTGATAATATTATATGGGTGTGTCAGTTAATATAGGTGAGAGGGTAATTGAGAGTAAGAGCACAAGTGATCCATGCAGTAAGAAGAGGGGTAATCTATATAGAAGTAAGTTTAGTAGGTATAGTACCTTACTAATTTTGAGTCTAGAAGTCGTATGTATCCGGGAATAGTACGAGGGGTACAAGGATACTAGTGAGATATCATGGTGTCGTAATGGCTAAAAAATATTTGTGTATGTATTATGATACTGATGTATAGATGAGAACCCTAGAATGATTAATAGGTGTTAGAGTATGAGTTTGCACTAAGTATCAAGATAGGAGGAGTACCCTAGTAGCAAGAGCCAGAGTATCTCAAGTATTATGGAAGTTTAGGCAAATATTTTAGTGACTAAGTATATTAAGTATAGAGGAGAGACGAGAGTAACTTGGTATGAGGATGTCATTTAAAGCGCCATATAAGAGTTAGTGCCTTATGTAGACACTATTAAGATATGAGTAGGCATCCTATTGAGGATATTCAGGATGGACAAGGGAGTATTAATAGAGCACATGATTGAGGTCGTATACAAGTGATCCTGCAAGAGAATGATTAAGAAATTTAGGTGATTTCAAGAACTGAAAAAGATAAAGGAGGTAGTGCCAGTAAGTTAAGTATGTCCATGACATAGAACTATAGTATACCACCAGTATTTGGCAACCCTCGATATTAAAATATCTTGACTGGGTGATGGTTAGTGAATGCTTGATGTGAGAGAAACTAGGCCACCGGTGGCATAACAGGTTACCCTACACCAGCAGAGGGAGACACCCCAGCGGGACATGACTTTTTGCAATGAGGACCGAGGAGACCGATGCTACAGGTGTTGGGTTAGCAAGTTTTGTTGATCTTTGTGATACCTAGTACCCTATAGTTGCCTTAGTAATAGTGGTATAGTCAGTGAAAACCTTGATAAAGACTGAAATTCATGAGACTATATCCATACATGGTTGTTCCTTCAATAGAATTGCAGAATTGTATGTTATATAATAAGACTGTCTTGGACTATGATTGTTGGGGGTTTGACCGTAGTTTTTTTATGAATAGGTTATGACTGGACCAAGAGAGAGGGGTGAGGGTTTTAATTTCAAGGACGAAATTCTGCTAAGGGGGGTAGAGTTGTTACTACAAATTTTTCGGAGAGGGGTATTTTTGTCTTTTCATATTATTGGTAATACTATTAATATTAGTATTTCAAAAATTATTATATTGAATGGTATTTCATAATTATTTATTTATGGTGTATATTATATATTTATTTATTATACTATTTAAATATTGTTGGCATGTGACATTATATTTTGGACTAGTGCTAGTGGACCTAACTAGACTTGACTTGAGCCATGTGTCCACATTTAAGTTAGACTAGACTTGAGCCCAATATTTAGCCATTTCATTAAGTTAGTATTTTAATTAGCCAACCCATTAGGAATATAAGCTTCCTCCTTAACTCTTTTCTTCATGACAAGCCCCAAAGAATATTTTGGATATTTCACATTTCTTGGACATGAAGAAAGGGGGCCGACCACTACATAAGGGGGTGGAGACTCTCTCTCCTATCTTTTTCATTCCAAAATTTTAGATCTAGAAATTTTCTTCCCAAATTCCTTTATCCCTACACCTAAACCTCACAAATTCCCTCTCAAATTCTTCCCTACTTCACCATTGAAGACTATATAAGCAAGAAGGAGGCAAGGATCTACAAGGAAGTGAAGAGTGCACAAGTTGAAGGCTCTTTGCATCCATTTGAAGACTTGCATTGGGAATCTCTCTTCCAATAGGTATAATTCAGATTTTCCTTCTATTTAGACTCTAAATCTGTAGTTTAATCATTAGGAACCCACCTATGTACTAGGGCTACCTATAGGAAGAAGATTTGACCACTAGTGACCCATATTTTGGAAGTTATGGTGTATTTTGTGCCCAATTTGGGAGAAATTCAAGATTGATGCACCATGTATTTGTTAATAGGTCAATTAGACCAAATTAACATGTGTTTGGTTGTGTATCATGTCCACAATTGGATACGTGTAGATTGTATCATGGCAAGTTGGTGATACGGGTTGATTTGGAAGTTTTTTCTTCGATACGGGGGTGTTCACATGCCATATTTTGACACGGACACATAGATGAGTAGCTAGCACTTCGTGTTGTTCCTAATTGTGATTTTAGACTTGCTCGTATCCTTCGTGATATATTTGGTGGTGTGTTAGAGCCGTATCGCAAGCGTATCATATATTTAGTGTGATACGGGTGCGATGCACTTCACATGTTCAATGAATTATTTTCTACTCTAATTGGTGTTGTTTTGTATCTATTTTATATGGTATATATATATTCATTTGGCTATGTGTATTCTAGGTGTTTATGTGTATTAGATATATATAGTGTTCAAACTTGGTGAACTGTTTGCACAGTATGTGGACAGTTGTGGACTGATTTATTCGATTGTTTTGGAGTATTTTGGGAGCTTGGAAGGCAGTGCTTGGACGCAGAAGTCGGGGTGTGTATGTGTGTTGTTGTTGTATCAGCAAGTACAACAGCAACATTGGGTAGAAGGCTGTGCACATGAGTGCACAACAAGGAAGGCTCGGGCAGCAGCTTGGAGCTGTATAGCAGCAAGCATGGCAGCAATTGTATGCTGCCTTTAGGTGCATCAACAACACAGCAGTTGGGGGAGAGTTTGTGTTTAGCCTTCAGGTTGTTGGTTAGTTGAAATAGAAGTTAGATATTAATCAGTTTAGTTAACTGTTAGTGTTAGTCTTTAGCTAACAAGTTAAGCTATGTTAGTCATGTTAGTATACTAGTTAGTGGTGTTAGTGGTGTTACTGGTTAGTTTGATGTTAGAAGTTAAGTTATGAGATAAGTTAGCTAATAAGTGTGGTGCTCCGTTCCCCCTATTCGGGGAGCGCGACTAAGAAATACAAACGATATCGTTTGATCGGGATAGATTGAATGAAGAACTCATCCTCGTTATGGATTTGCTTCTTCGGAAGCGATTCCCAAATTCAGTGGACTGTGCCCCGAGGATTGACTTAGCGGCAGAGTCAAGAGGGACAGCTCCGCTGCAAGTTTTCTTGCCTAGTTTTCGCTATCGCTTTGTTGCTTTCGTGCTTTGAGTTGATTTTCGGATTTGTTGCATTTTCTTGAACGATTTTGATAGATTTTATTATTTTCGTTCGTTGAACTGTACTTCAATTCCGAGATTGGAAAGAGTGGAAGAGGTATTGATCAGCTGTTCGTGACAATGCAGGTAAACGAGCAGTAGACGACGTGCGAGCGGAGTCTTAAAGCACCTCTTTTCTTTTCTTCTCCAAACCAACTTGTGAGTGCTTATATTCGATTCAGTTGACCCTTCTTCCAAGTATTCACATCTAAAATCTTGCATTCTTGCTTGTTCCGATCAAACGATACCATAATAACTAAAATATGTTAAGATAAAAGGGAATAGACTTGGACTATTTTTGCTTGTCAATCAACTTGTGAACGGTTACCTTATTCGTGCTAGTTCATTCAGAATGTTCTTCATATGCTTCAATTTTAGTTAGAATTGCATACTTCTTCTATAAATTGTGCTATGTATAGAACACATCTTGCTATGCTAAAAACTAATCAGGGAGACTATGCAAAATGAATCATATCATGTTACTTGTCTCAAAATCTTATTGCCTTAAATTGCATTAATGGATAACTCAATATAGACGCCGTTTGATCACGGACAACTTGTGCACAAGGTCAATGGTTCCCGCGGACGATCGCTGGGGCACTGGCACGCATCTGGACGGGATGGTCTTTAGCCACTCATGAATCTTTATTGCATGCCATCCTTGTTCAAGACTATAACTCGTCCTTTATGGCATACGCCAGTGATCCCCTCGTAGATTTAAACCTATGCAAGCTAACTCGTGTCTTCGTGGCAGGGAAGGACATGGTAAGTATTGTGCAGGTGGTTCAGACGGGCAGGTAAAAGTCACTGAACGGTGGCAAGTTCATTTCAGTGATATATATATATATATATATATATATATATATATATATATATATATATATATATATATATATATATATGTATATATATATATTGCTTGCTTGTAAATTGAACTAAGGCAAGATAGAAAGACCACAAATAAGTTACATGCTTCATATAAACAACGTGTTGATTGGTATAGTTGGGTTAGCTTGCCTTCACCAGTACGTTTTGATGTACTGACCCTCGTTGAAACAGGTTCCCCGCACCAAGGAGATCCTGCGAGGAGCTGGCGTCGTTTCCCAATCCAGTCCAGCTGCCGGCACGTCCTGATCGTGCCTTACTTGAAGCATTTTGAAGCCAGGAGCTAGCAAAACTTAACTCAATGCAGCTCCGTGGGAAAGCCATTGTTCAGCCTGGAGGTCTAAATCGTTTAAAGTTTTAGTAAATGATGTAATGTACATGACGACTATCTCATTTTGTGTCCACTTTTGTAGGCCCGTGCGGCAACCTTCTGACTCGTTCAAGAGTTTGTAAATATATGTTCATTATCAATAAAAGAGAACTTTTTTATGTTTCAACTTTGTGTTTCAATTATCTGCGTACTCTGAATATGTGATCGTTATGCAAAATACCTTAGTCTTGTGCGATGCGCAACCTAGGCACGCACGACGTTACGCCCCGGGGACGACTATCGATTCCACGAAATCGGGACGTGACAATAAGTGTTATGTGGTTAGTACATGTTAGTATAAATACACTAGTTAGTATGATATCAGTTGTTAGTATAATTAGTATGATATCAGTTATAGTTAGTAATATCACAGTTAGTGAATATATATATATATATATATATATATATATATATATATATATATATATATATATATATATATCAGTTGGTTTATGTAAGTTAGTATAGTTAGTGAATGTTAGTTATCTATTAGAGTATTAGAGAATAGTTAGTGTATGTTAGAATTTAGTTAAAGTATCATGATTAGTTAGTTATAATATGAGTTAGTATTTATGGTTATACACTAGATAATATAGATATTGGTATTGGTTAATATTAGTTCTATTTTACCTTGAGTTATACCAAGGTAATGAGAGTTGAGATATCATGGGATATTGGTATTGAATACCAAATAGGTAGTTAGAGTGTGATACCATGTTGGCTCAAAGCCAATGTATTCATATAGAGTTAATATTAGCTTATGGATAACTAGTATATATATGTATAATGCTATTTATTGATACTAAATAGTTATGATACAATAATATCCTAATATAGCTAGTATAGCTTAGATACATAGTGTATGGACCAAATAACCTAGAGATGGACTCATACAATCTAAAAATAACTAGTTTGACCAAGTTTGACATAGTTTTACTGTTTTGACTTAGAATTGGCCTAACGACCTAGAAATTGACTAGTTTACTTAATTATCATTTCCAAACCTTGTATCTATGTTATATTCTATATTTAGGTTTTCGAGGCACCATTCCGGACACAGTTGATCCTTCTCACCGGATTTTAGTTTCCATTATTTGATATCTACTATATTTTTTGTTTTATAGTATTGTTCTTCCTGTTTCGTGACATGTTGGATACACGGATTCGAATTGTATAGATTTATTGTCTTAAGATACGTGGTATCAGGCCTATTGACTTTCTGGACTAATGAATTACTGGACTAATGTATATCTGGCCTATTGATATATTCTGGACTATTGAGATTTTTCGTGTCGGGACTAGATCCATGAGTACTGGTCGGGCGGAGAAATACCTAGGAGATGTGTGAATATTCCCTTTCCATCCCATGGTCTTACTGGAATAATAGTTGCCACACACGACACATGTGGTTTACCGGATATTATCCCTAGTCGTTCACATGTCAACTGGGTATTTCAAAACACTAGTTTAGATATTGTCTTTTCTAGATTATTCTATACCTGCTAGTTTCATAATTACATTGACAGGTTTCTAGTTTCATATATCTCTGTCGGTCTTTATATACTTTCCTGCTTTCATTCTGTTTTTCCATTGTTCTTTAGTTGCCTGTTCATTTTAGTTTATACTCTTTTTTCTTATTACTTGTTTATCTAGTATTTAATCACTATTTACAGTTTCATAGTTTTTGTCAATTAATTGGAACTGCTATTGGGTTGTACTTCGCTCAATCCTGACTGGATAACATTTTTTCAGTGATTATTGTGCTGTCCATTCTGAGATCTCATACTGGTGCTATAGACTAGACTGCTCCTACCTTGTGGACTTGAGGTGAATATTGTAGAGATTTAGTTAGTGTTCCTTTTTCATATCTTGTCTAGTTCCCTTCTTGCAGAATGTTATCGATTATCTTTCTTGTTCGTTCTTCTTTTAGTTTATTGTGATTGAGTACATGGTAGTACTGGTTGTACTAGTATGATAGATAGATAGATAGATTGACAATGATAACCTAGACAACGTTCTACCGCCAATGCTGCAGCGTAGGCTGGACGTACCCACGTACTCGTACCCCGATCATGCGGGTGCGGGTCATGATATATACAGCTTTGGTACATGACCTATTGTGACACATTGGTGCAACCCTACAACCAAACAAGGACAAGGGTTGAACCGTCGCACCACAATAGTTCATGTCCCTAGACTACCAGCACATACTCTTTTAAATCGGCCAGTTATTCCTACGGCTTGTTATGTGGAGTCTCAGTTATCTCAGAACAGATGCATAAAAAAATTCTCAGATCGTGAGCTGTTTAGCAGGGCTAACCGAGCCATAGTAATTGCATAGCACATTGTATATTATGCACCGATCCCTCGTAAGGCCACCATGCTAGAATCACATAGAACGTATTGTACAATATAAGTATTCAGATATTGTCATCTACTAGTACGGATGTGACCAATATTCATGGGGGTCAGCTTTGCACACCATGACGATAGTCTAAGGTGGCTAATGTGCATGATCTCGGGATTTCATCCCTCCTAATGCTCTACCAGTTTTAGTTGCCTAGATTAACCCTATGGTTATATTGGGAATCACATGGCGTGGTCACATGATCAATCCTTCTATATGTCGTACCGTAGTACGGACACGCTAGATACGAATCCACTTTGTCACTTGGCAGTTCAATTTGGATTCACCCTAGCGTGATGCAACAATCAACACAAGTCCTAGCCACGCTTTGGTAGTTGACCCACATACCATGCCCGTGCTGGAGAAATAATATAATGTCGCATAGTATATGGGGCATTCTCGATGCACAATCCAAAATATGTAATCTCATAGCACGTAGCAACTTATGTCGCACCTCAGTGCACATTGATCATGTAACACATAGCACGTAGAAAATTGTATCAACACGGATATACAAAATCGGGTCGAATTACCAAACTTACAGTTGGTCATATAAGCCTTATCACATTGGGACACGTAGCTCATGTTAGGCATACAACTGGTTAGTTACTTATGACACAGTTAATTCTAGCACATGGTCATGTCTAGCACAAGGTCGGGTTACTGAGTCCATTCTTCCTTAGGATCAATCACAAGCAATTGTCAAGGCCAACCACATAGAATCATAGAAACATTCTAAATAAAATAGCTGAACTGCATGCACAACTTGGTGCATGGAACATGTGCCACATGGACTGTCGGCCACATGCTACCTCGGGCCGCATACGATCCCAGGTCACATACTCCTCCAAGCTGCATGCTACCTCAGGAAGCATACAATCCCAGGCCGCATGCTCCTCCAAGCCGCATGCTCCGGACAAAAGTCCACTCTTGGAACAAGTGCCGACGTGATGTGTCAGAGAAGTGACTGAAGTGATGGATGTGACAATCCATAAAGTGTGTCAGGAAGAAAAGATAAAACCATAGAAAGATGTGCCAAGGTTTCAGAGTCATGTGTTCAAGGGAATTGGCCGCATACTCTTCTTGCCGCATAAGTCACTCGGCCGCATATTACTCTTTGGACTTAGCGGATTTCTCATTCGTCCAGCGAACAAAACACAATGAGTTCTGTCACTTAGCTCCAGAACACTTTGTGTAATGGTCAGTCATGCATCCAACAAGATGGAAGCATGCTGTTTGGTTATGCGGCAAAGAGTCCAGGCCGCATAAGGATCATGCCGTATGGAAGTCTCGGCCGCATATAGTGCTGGCCGCATGGGAAATTCGTCTTCTCCAGACAGCAAGTTCAGCCATGACGGAAAAGCTCAAAAATTCAAAAAATTGTTTCTTCATAAAAACTTCATTTTAACGCCGAATCAAGTGAAACAAAAGTCAAAATGCTCAAAATGAAGTGCTCCATCAACCACATAAACTGTTTTTCTAAAATACCATGTTTTAGTAGATCAAAACCACGAAAAACTTTTGGAACCCATGAAGACCCTATCTTTAAAACTCAGATCTACTCAAAATCGTTCATCAAAACCAAAAACTTCAAGAACTAAAACTAATGAGAACATCAAGAACATTTTTCATCAAACATATTTTTATTACTACATATATGCAAAAATATAAAAATATATGACTTCACCACTTTGAGCAAGATGTACTTGCCTTGGTGGACTAACAAACCTCTTCCTATAACCAAGTCTAGGACTATGGCTTAGGGTTGGGAGCTCTTGAGGGAAGAAGGAAGAGGAAAGAAGAAGTAAAGGAAAGAAATGGAAAATGAATGAGAGAAGAGAAAAAGATGAGTTTATATACATAAGAGGGGAAAAGGGTATTCTAGTCATGACTAATCCTCATGTAATCCTAACCATCCAAAATAAACCTAGTGGTTCCAAAAGTAAACCGGGTTAGATATCCATCCTACATATGGGTCCTAGCACGGGTTCATGGCAATTGCCAATGTGTTCACTACTGGTCTCTGGTAGTCTCCATCAATAAACATAAATACAATTAAATAAAATACAACATAATTAACAGGAACCAACATGTAAAATACATCATGAATATATCTATAGGGAGAAATTTTAAATATCACAAATTCAAGAATACCAAATTTGGGAACTGGGGTGACATATAGCCTCTTTGGAGAGTTTCGAATTTGGACACGGAAGAGATGAGTCGGACACGATCCTCCAAGAATTGGACTCTTCCTCAAGCTCCTCCTTGTGCTCCAAGCTCCTTGCTCTCTAATGGAAATGGAATAAAATGGTTTGGGAGAAAATGAAATGAAAAATAAATTATAGATCTAAATTTAGGAGAAAAAATAAAATATAGTTGCTTGGGAAAGAAGTAGAAATAAATAGAGGGAATTAAAATTCAAATCTTTTCATGACAAGATGGTCTACTACATAGACTTATAATTGGTTCTAATTACTAATTGTGCCACTCTCCATTCTAATTTAAATTTAAAATAGGAGGAAAAGGAATCTAATTGGTTATGTAAGAAATCTCTATACTAAAAAAAAATATTCTCTTCGTAACAATTTAACTTAATTAATTCTAATTAACTAATACTAATACTAATTAATTTTAGGTAAGCTCTAATTAATTATAGATCGACTACTAACATAATATAATAAAATTAAAATAGCTACGTGCAAAATTATTAAAATATTTCTAAGGTGAAAATTGGGGGAATAAGGTTCTGTGTTTGGCAACAATCTATAATATATCCATTTTGAAAATTCACAAACAATGTTTTCAGTGAAGGAAATACTTGTGAAGACAAGACTAGTTGGTAAAGGTCACATTCAAAATTGATTGATTTCACAATATCATCCATCAAAAAAAAAAATCTCCCTACAAAAAGAAAACTGTGCTTTCCCAAACTGGTAGCAGGGGGAATAATTCAAAACAAACATTTTCCGAATAATTCTAAAAAAATGCAGCTAGAACCAGGACCAACTCGTTCTTGAGCATCCACCTCTAGCTAACATTCCACTATTACACCACCCTCGTCTTCTTCGTCCTCTTCCCTCTTGATCCTCTCCTGGTCTTGGAGGTTCTGGACGTAGGCTTCTTCCTCTTGCCCTCCACTTTCTTGTTTGAGTGCTTCAATGTGGTGCTGTCCAAATCCTCTCCGTCTTCAGAATAGGCAATGCCATTGGGCTCATCATCATCACCACTGCCTTCACGACCATCATCTTCGTCCTCCTCCTCGTCTGAACTCAAAACCAGATCCTTCACGAGATCCTCGTCGATGGCTACATCTTCTTCCTCATCGTGGTGTTTCTTCGAGGTCTTGGGCTTTTCTTTAACCCTGCACAGCAATATTCACCTGTCAAAACAAACATAAGTACAAAACCACAATTTTGGTATTACACTGTAACATACTGAGGCTTCTTTTCAGGCAACCAGGAGGAACTAAACACAGCGGCACCTTCTTCCTCGTCGTCTCTTTCTCCTTCGCTTTCTTCCTCGTCTTCCTCGTCGTCAACTTTAGATAATTTGCTGCCAAACACAGAACCTTCTTCCCCCACAAAGACACTATAGAAGGGCGGGCAAATGTACTTATCAGTTCATGTTACTTTCGAGAATAGCATGGAAACTAGAAGAACATAGGAAGCATTGAAGCAAATTGTACTGCTATACTCAGTAAGAAAATCATGTGGAATTTGGCACACAATAAACTTTCAAAAAGAATAAACCTGGATTCCAACATAGAATCGCTTCTCTGTTGAGCTCTCAAGCGTAAGTTTGAAGCAAACTGAGAAAGAGGGCTGGAACCAGACTCCTTTTCCACCTATGACAATGCCAGGTCTCATAAACATCTAACAATATATATCAGATGAAAGAAAAAGGGAGATAACCAGCA
This sequence comes from Iris macrosiphon, assembly GCA_036927795.1. NCBI lineage: Eukaryota > Viridiplantae > Streptophyta > Magnoliopsida > Asparagales > Iridaceae > Iris > Iris macrosiphon. Next base: position 13,907,071 of record JAYESA010000014.1, read on the forward strand.
CCTTAAGAAAAGATTCTATTGCAGGGTCATTTGGAGAGAAATCAATGACCATACGTTTTGAGTTTGTAAACTCAAT
>JAYESA010000014.1:14573542-14636042 GCA_036927795.1 Iris macrosiphon
CCACTGCTCAGGAGAAGTCCTTTGGTGCTGGCTCATCCTCAGGTCCTGGTACAGCTCCTGGAAGTGCCCTGGTACGGGGTATCTCTGGATAGATTTCTTCAGCTATACCTGGGGACATCATCCATTCCAGGTCCTCAGGGGACATAGCAAGGTACAGATAATACAAGCCAAAATATAAGCAGTGCAGAAATAAAGAAAACAGCAGGGTAAACTATGTAACCAGCTAAGTGATAAATGCAAGTTGAGAGCATCACTAGAACTCAGGCTGAGACCGCTACAAGCTCTGTGTCGGGGAGCCGGTAGCAGTAATAATACATAAAGGGTCTAGTTCTGCTGGAGAGTCTATGACCTCACACTAATAGTATATATATATGAAAACAGCCTGTAGCCTGTGTGTCTCTCCCCACCCAATATAATTACACGTCTCATGTCCATGACACGCAAGATCATAACTAATGCAGCAGTCATATAATGTCTAGAAATAAACTGTCCATGTCATAACCTGTATCCTATACAGAATCACCGTGAATATCTCAAGAGGATTCTGTCTCATGAATAGTGTCAAGTATCCTGGGTTTAGGTGTACTTGATAGGACAAGTACCAAGAGTAAGGGTATCGAATGTCCAACTCTAAGTGACGTACCCAACACCGCGTACGGGGTTGGCACTCGACTATGATCGGACGCTAAGTACGTCGCACGTTTCCTAGGTTAAGCAGTTAAAACAAGTTTATATGATTTACACAAGAAATCCAGCAAAATATTATCACAGGAACTACTGAGAATTTACAAGCTTTACTTGTCCACTGATGCATAATTAAGTCCAGAAAATAAATAGCAAACTGCAGGGTTTGGCAAAGTACACTTGTCCACTGATGTAAAAATAGGTCAAGGAAATAGGTAGCAAGCTGCAAGTATTGGCGAGGTACACTTGCCTGTGGTTTCGGCTCTGATTTCGGCTCTGACTTCAGTTGGATTTGCAGGTGGTACTCCGGTTGCTGAAACAAACATCACCATCAGATCCAAAAAATATCAATCAGCTAGAAATGCCTGTCCTTGGGTCCAATTTGGAGATAAGGGCAAAAACGACAGTTTCAGGTCAAAAAGGGGTCCGCATGTGGGCCCGCTTTGCACCAAAAAATATGTCAGGGTCAAAGGTCTCCAAATTTACCAAACTTAGTGTCAACAGGTCAGGAACGATGATACGAACCCAACGGAACTTCCAAAATTGGATTTCGATGAGCCGATCACAAAATCGCCCGTCGAGCGGGGCCTATGGGGCCCACGACACGCAATTTTGTCAACATTATCAGAATCGAACCAAACTTGGGTCACAGGACCAGCGTATCGCTACGAGTCCGATGGCGCAAGTTTCGTTTCAATCCGACGTGTATACACAAAGTTAGGATAAATTACAGAAAAGTCGGATACGGGGCGATGTCCGCGGATACGCGTTGATCCCGGTGTGCACGCACACCCGAATCAGCTTCCGTGAAATCCCACATGTCCCTATCGATGACGCGCACGTATCTGTGAAGACCGCGCGCGACCAAGTCGTCCCGTTTGGCAGGGCGTACCCAGTTCCGGGGTGAAACAGGGTCTGGTGTTTTTCCTGTTTTTGGATCGCGGTGTGCGATCACCACAGGACGCGATGCCCCGAGCGGTTTGTCCGGGCACCACAGGCTTCGCAACGTAATATACGGAATCGAAAACAGAGCTACGAGCAAGAAGATACACGCACCTGAACGGGACCCAAAAACCGGGGTTTGAATCGTGTCTGACACGACACAGGACACGTGTCCTGTGTCCGACACGGGGGGGGGGGAATTAGGGTTAGGGTTTGGCCTCGGCTGCGGCGGCGGAGGGGCGGCCGGCCGGAGGGAGCCGGGGGCGGGGGTGCGTGGCCGCGGGCGGCGGCTGCCGGAGCGAGCGGGGGTCGCCGGAGGCGTTGCGGCGCTGGCAGCGGCCGCTGCTGTTGGGCTGGGTGCTGTTGAGGAGGAGACGGCGGCCGGTGGCGCGCGGCGAGGCGAGGGAGGGGCACGGCGAGGCGCGGCAAGGCGGTGGGGTCTGGGCAGAGCGGTGGCGGCGAGGTGGCTAAGGCGGAGAGGAGTGGGGGTGGGGTTTAAATAGGCTGCCGGCGGGGAGAGCGGAGGCCGAGGGTGGCGGGCGTCGTGGCGGGGAGCGCGGCGACGTGGCGGAGCTCGCGGGGCTCGCGGGGGCGCGTGGCCGAACGGATCGGGCGGCGCGCGGCCGGGCGGGGCGGCGCCTGACTCGGGCACGGGGGCTGAGTCAGGGAGAGGGAGAGAGGAGCGGGCCGGGTCTGGCTAGCGGGCGGGTCTAACCGACCCGACCCGACCCGCTAGCTAATGCGGGCTGGGCCGGTTGGGGCTGGGCCCGGTGGGCCGGGTCCAGTGGGCTAGGCCAAAAATTAAATAAAAATAATATTAATATTAATAATAATATTAAAAATCAGTAAATAATTTAATAAATAAATAAATAATTAAATAAATAGATTTTAGGTGTTTTAAAATATGTTCGTGGCCCAATAAATTCCAGAAAAATTGTCCTAAGTCCAGTTTTTCATTTTACACCTAAAAATATTATTTTTATAATATTTTAATATTATTTATTATAAATTAAAAATCATTTAATATTTAAAACCTTGATTTTAATTACAAAAAAATCCTAGAAAATTCCAGAAAATTGTGAAAAATCCAGTTTTGAAAATCTTGAAAAATTAAAAGATTTACAATCTATCCCCTTAAGAGGATTGCGTCCTTGCAATCAAAGAATAACTGGTCAACAGAGATGACGCGGTCGCAAGCATCGTTTGAAAACACATCACAAGATACTTAGGGAAATATCGTTTTCCTAACAATGAAAGTTATACACTTCCAGAGAAAATCTAGTTAAAGTAAAAGAACTACAACTTTTATGAAAACCAGGTTATTATTAACAAGTTACAAATTACTAGGTTGGGGCTGAGGTCACGAACCAACGGGCACGAGCTAAAACAAGACTAGAAATGAAAGACTATGAATCACTTACGCGCATTAGCTACTCCACGAGTCAGCGCGTTCTCCAATGGAGCTTGTCCGTGTCCTTGTAGTTGATTCCTCTGCTGCTGTTGAGCCTGCTGGAAGAGTGTTACCTGAGGTGCCAAGGGTGGCCTCGGTATTGGTGAGGCTTGCAATGCTGGAGTGGCTGACCGTGGTACCGGTAACGCTTGCTGGTTACCTGTTGGTGCTCTGTCTCGACGCTCGGGGCATTCTTTTAATAAATGCTGATTGGATCCGCAAGCTATGCATAATCTCTTCTTTCGTCTGCACTCGTCCTCGGTGTGGCCTCGCTTGCGACAATATGGACAGACAGGTATTGCCTGTGGAGATGCTTCTGGTGGCTGGTGTATGTGAGACTTCCCTGCACTTCCTGCTTGTGGTGCTCCAGCTGGTGCTGATGTGGTGGGTTGAAGATTCGTCAATGCTTTCTCTCGATGCTGGGGACAATCTTTGGCCAAGTGTTGATCGGTTCCGCAAATCAAGTAGGCAGTACTTGCGGAGATGCTTCGGGTGGCTGGTACAGCTGAGACTTACGTCTGCACCCGCTCTCAATGTGGCCTTGCTTGTGACAATGTTGACAAGTAGGCAGTACTTGCGGAGATGCTTCGGGTGGCTGGTGCAGCTGAGACTTCTTTGGAGCTCCTTCCTGTGGTGTTCCGGCTGGTGTTGATGTGGCTGGTTGGTGAATCACTATTGCTTTCTCTCGACGTTCTGGGCAATCCCTTACCGAATGCTTCTGGGATCCACAAGATAGACATTGTCCCAGTCTACGTCGGCATTCCTTAGCAAGGTGACCTACCTTGCCACAGTAGTGACAAGTAGGAAGGAATGAGGCTCCTGGTGCTGTTCTCGGTGGTGGATTTATCTGTGGTCGCTTTGCAGCTCTTTCTTGTTGTGATTGGTCTGGTGTTGACGCATACGGCCGCTTTTGGCTGGACTCGATCCTTGTGGTGCACTCCACGGGTCTTGCTGCAGTAAGGACGTCCTCGTCGAAGGCGGTTGCATTTGAACTGTTTGGCCTCCGTGACTCCGAGCTAGTTCTGTCGATGGGGTTCTCCGATTGGTTTTGTTGAGCTTCTTGTTGCACCCTCTGATAGGCTTGCATCATTATGTAGAACATGCGGAACATCTGCTGTTCGTCCATAGGCGGTCCCAGTGGGAAGGAAGGCATCGGTGGAGTAGGCTGCGTCGAGGGTGGAACGTCACCTTGGTGGATTCTTGAGGCATGCTGACTTGCTTGACTGCCTTGTGATGATTGGCCTTCACCCACTGGTGTCACATCATCTTCATGGGTAACCACCACGCCCTGTGGTATTTCTGCATGAGCCTCGTTGCTGGCTTGTGGGTCCATATCCCTGCATCCAAAATAAACGATAAGAGGCGCACAGGAATCAAGGCAGGATGCAAGTCAATAATTTAATTCGAATAGATACAGATATCAAAAACGATTCAAGCAAGTGGATGAGATCCTAAAAACTTATCCTATCTTATTGCAGGCCTGTTCGATCCCTGAGTTGAAACCAAACAATTTAGTCGTAGACCTGCATGGGCCACCACAAAAACTATGTCACGCCCCAGTCCCAAAATGCCGAGGGACTGGAGACGTGCGCAATGGCCAGCAGCACGCACCGATGGACAACCCAATTTAATGGATCCATCAGGGCATGCTTAAGCTGTAGTCTAACAGGAAATAGAGCAATTATTACAGGTCACAAACTAATCTAATCTCATCCATAACAGATAATCACAGATTAAATGTCAGAAATAATGCAATAGAATAACTATCAAATCTCAATAAATATCTCGGTGAACAATCCGAGATTATGTCTGATACATCCAAAGCAAATAGACAGAAAATAAAGGAACTGGAAATAGAAAAAGAAATAACTGACTATATACAGCCACTGCTCAGGAGAAGTCCTCTGGTGCTGGCTCGTCCTCAGGTCCTGGTACAGCTCCTGGAAGTGCCCTGGTACGGGGTATCTCTGGATGGATTTCTTCAGCTATACCTGGGGACATCATCCATTCCAGGTCCTCAGGGGACATAGCAAGGTACAGATAATACAAGCCAAAATATAAGCAGTGCAGAAATAAAGGAAACAGCAGGGTAAACTATATAACCAGCTAAGTGATAAATGCAAGTTGAGAGCATCACTAGAACTCAGGCTGAGACCGCTACAAGCTCTGTGTCGGGGAGCCGGTAGCAGTAATAACACGTAAAGGGTCTAGATCTGCTGGAGAGTCTACGACCTCACACTAATAGTATATATATATGAAAATAGCCTGTAGCTTGTGTGTCTCTCCCCACCCAATGTAATCACACGTCTCATGTCCATGACACGCAAGATCATAACTAATGCAGCAGTCATATAATGTCTAGGAATAAACTATCCATGTCATAACCTGTATCCTATACAGAATCACCGTGAATATCTCAAGAGGATTCTGTCTCATGAATAGTGTCAAGTGTCCTGGGTTCAGGTGTACTTGATAAGACAAGTACCAAGAGTAAGGGTATCGAATATCCAACTCTAAGTGACGTACCCAACACTGCGTACGGGGTTGGCACCCAACTATGATCGGACGCTAAGTACGTCACACGTTTCCTAGGTTAAGCAGTTAAAACAAGTTTATATGATTTACACAAAAAATCCAGCAAAATATTATCACAGGAACTACTGAGAATTTACAAGCTTTACTTGCCCACTGATGCATAATTAAGTCCAGAAAATAAATAGCAAACTGCAGGATTTGGCAAGGTACACTTGCCCACTGATGTAAAAACAGGTCAAGGAAATAGGTAGCAAGCTGCAAGTATTGGCGAGGTACACTTGCCTGTGGTTCCGGCTCTGATTTCGGCTCTGACTTCAGTTGGATTTGCATGCGGTACTCCGGTTGCTGAAACAAACATTACCATCAGATCCAGAAAATATTAATCAGCTAGAAACGCCTGTCCTTGGGTCCAATTTGGAGACAAGGGCAAAAATGGCAGTTTCGGGTCAAAACGGGATCCGCATGTGGGCCCGCTTTGCACCGAAAAACGTGTCAGGGTCAAAGATCTCCAAATTCACCAAACTTAGTGTCAACAGGTCAGGAACGATGATACGAACCCAACAGAACTTTCAGAATTGGATTCCGATGAGCCGATCACAAAATAGCCCGTCGAGCGGGGCCTGTGGGGCCCACGACACGCGATTTCGTCAACGTTCTCAGAATCGAACCAAACTTGGGTCACAGGACCAGCGTATCGCTACGAGTCCGATGGCGTAAGTTTCGTTTCAATTCGACGTGCATACACAAAGTTAGGGTAAATTGCAGAAAAGTTGGATACGGGACAATGTCCGCGGATACGCGTTGATCCCGGTGTGCACGCACACCCGAATCAGCTTCCGCGAAATCCCATACGTCCGTATCGACGACGCGCACGTATCTGTGAAGACCGCGCGCGACCAAGTCGTCCCGTTTGGCGGGGCATATCCAGTTCTGGGGTGAAACAGGGTCTGGTTTTTTTCCTGTTTTTGGATCGCGGTGTGCGATCACCAAAGGACGCGATGCCCCGAACGGTTTGTCCGGGCACCGAGAGGGTCATACAGGCTTCGTAACGCAATTTACGGAATCGAAAACAGAGCTACGAGCAAGAAGATACACGCACCTGAACGGGACCCAAAAACTGGGGTTTGAATCGTGTCCGACACAGGACACGTGTCCTGTGTCCGACACGGGAGGGGGGAAAATTAGGGTTAGGGTTTGGCCTCGGCTGCGGCGGCGGAGGGGCGGTCGGCCGGAGGGAGCCGGGGGCGGGGGTACGTGGCCGCGGGCGGCGGCTGCCGGAGCGGGCGGGGGTCGCCGGAGGCGCTGCGGCGCTGGCAGCGGCCGCTGCTGTTGGGCTGGGTGCTGTCGAGGAGGAGACGGCGGCCGGTGGCGCGCGGCGAGGCGAGGGAGGGGCATGGCGAGGCACGACGAGGCGGTGGGGTCTGGACGGAGCGGTGGCGGCGAGGTGGCTATGGCGGAGAGGAGTGGGGGTGGGGTTTAAATAGGCTGCCGGCGGGGAGAGCAGAGGCCGAGGGTGGCGGGCGTCGTGGCGGGGAGCGCGGCGACGTGGCGGAGCTCGCGGGGCTCACGGGGGCGCGTGGCCGAGCGGATCGGGAGGCACACGGCCGAGCGGGGCGGCGCCTGACTCGGGCACGGGGGCTGAGTCAGGGAGAGGGGGAGAGGAGCGGGCCGGGTTTGGCTAGCGGGCGGGTCTGACCGACCCGACCCGACCCGCTAGCAAATACGGGCTGGGCCGGTTGGGGCTGGGCCTGGTGGGCCGGGTCCAGTGGGCTGGGTCAAAAATTAAATAAAAATAATATTAATATTAATAATAATATTAAAAATCAGTAAATAATTTAATAAATAAATAAATAATTAAATAAATAGATTTTAGGTGTTTTAAAATATGTTCGGGGCCCAATAAATTCCAGAAAAATTGTCCTAAGTCCAGTTTTTCATTTTACACCCAAAAATATTATTTTTATAATATTTTAATATTATTTATTATTAATTAAAAATTATTTAATATTTAAAACCTTGATTTTAATTATAGAAAAATCCTAAAAAATTCCAGAAAATTATGAAAAATCCAGTTTTGAAAATCTTGAAAAATCAGGGGGTTTATAATATATATATATATATATATATATATATATATATATATATATATATATATATATATATATATAATACTTTAATGGATTGTGCCTTAGACTCTGACACAGAGCTTTGGTACCGTACTGGCCCTTCGAGAAAATACTGCTATGGGTTTCTCCGACACTGATCCTGTAGTAGTCTCAGCCCGAGTATGACTAAAACTCTCACTTGCATATTACTTAGCTGGTTTATTTATTTACCCTATTATTTTCTTTATTTCTGCACTATATTTATTTTGGCTTGTATTATCTGTACCTTGCTATGTCCCTTGAGGACCTGGAATGGATTATGTCCCCAGATTTAGCAGACGAGATCTACCCTGAGGTGTACGGAATAGGAGCACTTCTAGGAACAGTACCAGACCCTGAGGACGAGGTGATCGCTGAGGACTTTTTCTGAACAACTGCTTCGCCATGCTCAGTTTTTATTGGCAAATAAACTCTTTATTTCCTATTTTAGAGAATATTTGTAACAGACTTAATATCGGGTTGTACCCCGATTTTATTTACTTTTGACTGGATATTGTTTAATATTTTCTATTGATATTTCTGTGTTTATTCTGTGGATGAGATTAGTAAACCCTGATCATTATATTACAACTTAAGTATACCCCGATGGATCCATTAAATTGGGTTAGTCCATCGGTGTGTGCTGCTGGCCATTGTCACGTGTCCAGTCCCTCGTTATTTTGGGACTGGAGCGTGACATGGTTTTTGTGGTGGCCCATGCAGGTCGACGACTAAATTGTTCGGTTTCAACTTAGGGACCGAACAGGCCTGCAATAAGAATAGGATAAGTTTTAGGATCTTATCCACTTGCTTGAATCGTTCTTGATATCTATATCGTATTCGAATTAAATTTTTGACTTGCATCTTGCCTTGATTCCTGTGCGCCTCTTACAGTTTACTTTTGATACAGAGCAATGGATCCGAGAACTGGCGACGAGAATCCTTTAAGTACACCGCACGATGCTGTGGTTACCTATGATGAAGGAGTAACACCCGAAGACCGAGGACAGTCAGCTCAAAGCAATCAAGCGGGCCAGCATACTTCAGGTTCCGGCGTGATGACATTTCGCCGCCTCCACAGTTCGTTCCACCGATGCCTGTTCCTTCAAGGGCAACCTATTGACGGGCAACAGATATTCCAAATGATTTACGCAATGATGCAAGTGTAAGCCCCCTGATTTTCAGAATTGTTAATTTGGATTTTTCTGTAATTTTCCTGGGATTTTTTTGTAATTAAAACCTAGGCTTTTGATAATTAAATGATTTTTAATTACTGTTAATTAATATTATAATATTATAGAAATAATATTTTATGGTGTAAAATGGAAAACCGGACATAGGGTAATTTTCCGGAAATTTATTGGACTCCGAAAGCATTTTTAAAGCCCTAGAAACTATTAAATAAATAAACTGAATTAAACCCGTGCCAACGCCCGACCTCCCCATGAGAGCCGAAGCCAAGCCCAAGGAACGTTGACCCAGCCCAAATCCTAGGTCTAACCCTAGTCTAATTTCTGTATGTATAAATACATAATTTCCTATTCTTTCTCCACAAAAGAAAATAACAAAAAAAATCCCTATTTTCCTAAAACAAATCCCTAACCCTAATCCTAGCCATCAGCCGCCCTTTTCCCCTAACCTCCCTCCGGCCCGACTCCGGCGACGCACCGTCGCGTCCGCCCCGACCGACGGTGCAGGGCCCGACCGCCCCGCGGTGTAGACTCCACCCCGCTCCCGCCTCCCTCGTCCAGCCGGCTGACCCGCAGCGGCTCCGAACCACCCTCAACCTCCTCCGCTCGGTTTCCCCTCCGCGCGAGCGCCGCCCGCGTTCACCCATCGATCCCCGCCTCGAGACCCAACACTTCCCCGAGTCCGCCACTCGAATCCTCGCCCCGAGCAGCCCCCCAGACCCCCGTCGACCTCAACCCGACCCCGACAGCGCCGAGCGCCGCCTCCCATACGCACAGCCGCCGAGTCCAGCGCCCTCGACGACTTCCCTCAGCCCCGTTCCCCTCCGCTCAGGCCAACGAGCTGCCCCCGCCGACCAGAGCAGCTACCCTCCAACGGATCTCCGGCCGTATCCTGAACCCTAGCCTGGACACAGCAACAGTACCGGACACGGACGCAGGACACGAAGCAGGACTCGGACATGTGGAAATCAGTCTTCATGGAGCCCTGTTCAGGTAGCGTTTCCTCTCTTCTCGCGATTCTATTTTTGATTCCGTCAGTTACATCGCATAGACTGTATGACCCTCTCGGTGCCCGTGCAACTCGCTCGGTGCATCGCGTCCTGTGGCGATCGCGAACCGCGATCCAAAAACAGAAAAAATAATGCCCTGATTCACCCCGGAACCGAGTACGCTCCGCCAAACAGGACGACTTGGTCGCACGTGGTCTTTACCGAAACGTGCGCGACGTCGATACGGACGTACGAGATTTTACAGAAGTTGATTTGGATGTGCGTGCACACCGGAATCAACGCGTATCCGCGGAAACCGTCCCGTATCTGTCAGTTCTGGAATACGCTGTAACTTTGTGTACACACGTCGGATCGAGACAAAACTTGTGCCATCGGACTCGTAGTAATACGCTGGTCCTGTGACCCAAGTTTGGTTCAATTCTGAGAACGTTGACAAAGTCGCATATCGTGGGCCCCATAGGCTCCACTTGACAGGCGATTTTGTGATCGGCTCATCGGAATCCAATTCTGGAAGTTCCGTTGGGTTCGTCTCATCGTTCCTGACTTGTTGACACTAAGTTTGGCAAATTTGGAGATCTTTGACCCTGACACAGTTTTCGGTGCAAAGCGGCCTACATGTGGACCCCGCTTTGACCAGAAACTGTCATTTTTGTCCCTGTGTCCAAATTGGACTTAAGGACAGGCATTTCTAGCTATTTGATATTTTCTGAATCTAATGGTGATGTTTATTTCAGCAACCGGAGTAGTACCTGCAGATCACACTGAGACCAGAGCTATAGTTGGAGTCAGGACCCCAGGCAAGTGTACCTCGCCAAAACTTGCAGTCCTTGTTACATATTTCCTTGGCTTATATATATATATATATATATATATATATATATATATATATATATATATATATATATATATATATTGTGGTTCATGCTTGACCTAGGGCCGTGTGACTTTACTTAGCGTCCGATTGATAGTCGGGTGCCAACACCGTACGCGGCGTTGTGTATTGTCATCTAGACATGGATACCGAGACCCCTATTTCTCGTACTTGTCCTATCAAGTATATCATAACCCAGGACACTATTCATGAGATATAATCTTTCTGAGATATTCATGGTAATTCTGTATAGGATACAGGTTTCATGACATATTCTTTATATATATGCTTAGAGCTTATTATGACTTGTTGCATTAGATATGATTGTGCATAACATGAACATGGGGCCACATGGACATGAGACGTATGATTACATTGGATGGGGAGAGACACACAGGCTACAGGTTGATTATATATATTATGACGGCGTCTCAGTCTCACTCTGAGCTAGACAGCTGCCGGTGTCTCAGTCTCTCGCTGAGCTAGACAACCACATGATATCACTGCTATCGGCTCCCCGACACAGAGCTTGTAGTGGTTTCAGCCTGAGTTCTAGTGCTGCTCTCATCTTGTATTTTACTTAGCTGGTTATATAGTGTTCCCATCTTGTTTCATTTATTGCTGGAGAGACACACAGGCTACAGGTTGACTATATTATGTCGGCGTCTCAGTCTCTCTCCGAGCTAGACAACTACATGATATCACTGCTACCGGCTCCTCTACACAGAGCTTGTAGTAGTCTCAGCCTGAGTACTGGTGATGTTCTCACCTGTATTTCACATAGATGGTTACATATTTACCCTGTTTATTTCATTGACTATTTTACTGTATTATTATGGCTTATATTTTCTATACCTTGTATGTCCCCTGAGGACCTGGATCCGGATTATGTCCCCAGGATTAGCAGAGGAGATCCACCCAGAGTTATACAGTACAGGAGCATTAGCAGGAGCTGATACAGGAGCTTTACCGACACCCGAGGACGAGATCGTGCCATAGGACTTCTCCTGAGTATTGTCTGGTGATACTCATTTATTTCTATTTCCAGTTCCTTTATTTCCAGTCTATTGCATTGCTGTATCAGACTTGTTCTCGGATTATTCTCCGAGACACTTTTTTGAGATTATTTATTATTTCTTTTGTATTTATTCTGGCATTTGATCTGTGATTATCTGTTTTGGATGAGATTAGTGTAGACTGTGACTTGTATCATTGGACCTACTTATTCTTATATTACAGCTTAAGCATGCCCCGATGGATCCATTAAATTGGATTTGTCCATCGGCGTGTGCTGCTGGCCATTATTACGCGTCTGGTCCCTCGGTATTTTGGGATTGGGTCGTGACATGGTTTTTGTGGTGGCCCATGCAGGTCAACAACTAAATTGCTTCGGTTTCAACTTAGGGATCGAACAAGCCTGCAAATAAGAATAGGATAAGTTTCTAGGATCTTATCCACTTGCTTGAAATGTTTTGATATCTATATCGGATTCGAATTAAATTCTTGACTTGCATCCTGCCTTGATTCCTGAGCGCCTCTTATTATTTATTTTGGATACAGAGTTATGGAACCACCAGCAAACGACGAGACTCCTGCAAGATCACCACGAGATATTGTGGTAAACAACGAAGAGGAAGTAACACTAGTAGAAGAAGGTCAATCAGCTCAACAACGTAGTCAAGCAAATCAGCATGTCTCAGGAATCCAACAAGATGACATTCCACCATCGACGCAATTTACTCCACAAATGTCCGTAATTCCACAAGGGCAAGCCATGGACGGGCAGCAGATATTTCAAATGATCTATGCAATAATGCAAGCTCAACAAGAGACTTTGAGTCGCAGCCTAGCACTTGTACTGGAGCGGGCGAATCTACCAGCACGACGGCCAACGACGGGCTCTATTTCTGATTTCCGCCAGCTGAAGCCCCATACCTTCTCAGGCAAAGAGGAGCCCACAAAAGTTCATGAGTGGCTCACCAACACTCAACATCAATTAGAAGCAGCCAAGCTTCCAAAAGAACGTTGGATGACGGCCGTCAGAATGCAGTTGACGGACAATGCTCATCACTGGTGGCTATCTGAGGAGACACGGCTCGGACCAGACCGAGTCACTTGGGAAGAGTTTTCCAGACTCTTTCAGGAGATGTACATACCAGCCATCGCTCGATCAGAACTTTGCGACAAGTTTAATCGCCTCACTCAAGACAGTATGACAGTAGAAGAGTACAACGCAGAATTCATTCGTTTGAGTCGCTTTGCCCCAACCTTGATTTTGACAGAAGAAGAGAAGGCTGAGAAGTTCTTCGACGGATTAAACATTGAGCTACAGAAACTAATTGGATCCGTTGTACCTACATCTTACCCGGACGTCCTTGCTGCAGCCCGACGCATAGAGCGCGTCATCAGGAGAGAGACCAGTCTGAAGCGATCATCCACCTCAGCACCTGCCGAAGCACCACAGGAAGAAGCTACAAAGAGACCTCACATGCACCAGCCATCAGAAACATCTCCACAGGCACTACCTATCTGTCAATATTGTCGCAAGCGAGGCCATGTTGAGGACGAGTGCAGACGAAAAAGGAAAGTATGTTTAGCTTGCGGATCCAGTCAGCATTCATTAAGGGAATGCCCTGAGCGTCGAGAAAGAGCACCAAGGGTTCACCAACAAGCGTTACCAGAACCGAGGCCAACCTATCCAGCATTAGGAGCACCGCCAACGGAAGTTGAAGGAGTTATACCACCACCTCCAGGAGGGTATCAGCCGAGGCCACCTTTGATACCACAAGCAGCACTCTTCCAGCAAGCCCAGCAGCGGCAGAGGAATCAACTGTAAGAACGTGAACAAGCTCCAGCGATGACTTTGGAAGACGCATAAACCCATGGAGTAGCTAATGCGCAAAAATTTTCGTAGTTATCTGTTTATAGATTTGTTTTATCTCGTGCCTATTGGTTCGTGACCTCAGCCTTAACCTATGTAATTTTGAACTTGCTTATAATGGATAACCGTAGAGATTGTAGAGTCTTTTGTTATTGTGCTTATTTTGTGTTGTTTTGTGAACTTGAATTAAGTTGTACCTCTTTTTCATCATCATCTAGCATACTTGTATTTGTTGTACTACCTTGACTTATGCTGCTAATATAGCCTAGTTTTGCAAGCTCATTTTTATCAAGCTTGTTCATGACATATGTATTATTGGGTCGACACACTAATACAATTGTCTATTCAGAATCAGTGTATTACGGTCTGATCAACCTTAGTGCATTTTGGTTCGCTCTTTACACGACTACTTCACGTGGATTGAGATATATAGTTGACTAGTATACTTGCCCTTTAGATATGTCTGAGCATATCGTATTAGTTACATAACTGTACTAATATGAGCATGCGAACAAAGGATTACCAGAACATGATTTTAATCCACAATTGTCTTGACAAATCCCATTTGAATTCGTTAAACGCCTTGATCCTGATACTTCTATTCTATTACCTCACCCTTGAACTCTTTATTATTGATCTTCATCTTCCCTTATTTCGGAAAGACGAAACCTCGTGCTTGATATAAGTTTGATATATAGACAGTACTAGATATACCCCACAGGCCGGTCGCATTGTTGAAGACCCTTTTATATAAAGGATTAAGGGGATATCATAGGTGATATGTTTGGTGTTAAAGACTTGAGGATTCAATAACATGATTAAATAAGTTGGGGCATAGCTTTATTAGATGTATAGCCTTAGATGATAGATGGGTAAATTCTAAGTTGGGTAGAGACCGCAATGTTCACTTGAGAGGAATCTTTTAGACTGTAATCAAGTGAGATTGGATAGTGAGAACCCTACCATGTTTTAATTTCGAGGACAAAATTTTTATAAGTTGGGTAGATTGTAAGCCCCCTGATTTTCAGAATTGTTAATTTGGATTTTTCTGCAATTTTCCTGGGATTTTTTCTGTAATTAAAACCTAGGCTTTTGATAATTAAATGATTTTTAATTACTGTTAATTAATATTAAAATATTATAGAAATAATATTTTATGGTGTAAAATAGAAAACCGGACATAGGGCAATTTTTCGGAAATTTATTGGACTTCGGAAGCATTTTTAAAGCCCTAGAAACTTTTAAATAAATAAACCGAATTAAACCCGTGCCAACGCCCGACCTCCCCATGAGAGCCGAAGCCAAGCCCAAGGAGCGTTGACCCAGCCCAAATCCTAGGTCTAACCCTAGTCTAATTTCTGTATGTATAAATACATAATTTCCTATTCTTTCTCCACAAAAGAAAATAACAAAAAAAATCCCTATTTTCCTAAAACAAATCCCTAACCCTAACCCTAGCCATCACCCGCCCTTTTCCCCTGACCTCCCTCCGGCCCGACTCCGGCGGCGCACCACCGCGTCTGCCCCGACCGACGGTGCAGGGCCCGACCGCCCCGAGGTGCAGACTCCACCCCGCTCCCGCCTCCCTCATCCGACCGGCTGACCCGCAGCGGCTCTGGACCACCCTCAACCTCCTCCGCTCGGTTTCCCCTCCGCGCGAGCGTCGCCCGTGTTCACCCATCGATCCCCGCCTCGAGACCCAACACTTCCCCGAGTCCGCCACTCGAATCCTCGCCCCGAGCAGCCCCCCAGACCCCCGTCGACCTCAGCCTGACCCCGACAGCGCCGAGCGCTGCCTCCCACACGCACAGCCGCCAAGTCCAGCGCCCTCGACGACTTCCCTCAGCCCCGTTCCCCTCCGCTCAGGCGGACGAGCCACCCCCGCCGACCAGAGCAGCTACCCTCCGACGGATCTCCTGCCGCATCCTGAACCCTAGCCTGGACACAGCAACAGTACCGGACACGGACACAGGACACGAAGCAGGACTCGAAAATGACTCGGACACGTGGAAATCAGTCTTCACGGAGCCCTGTTCAGGTAGCGTTTCCTCTCTCCTTACGATTCTATTTTCGATTCCGTCAGTTGCGTCGCGTAGACTGTATGACCCTCTCGGTGCCCGTGCAACTCGCTCGGTGCATCGCGTCCTGTGGCGATCGCGAACCGCGATCCAAAAATAGAAAAAATAATGCCCTGATTCACCCCGGAACCGAGTACGCCCCGCCAAACGGGATGACTTGGTCGCACGCGGTCTTTACCGAAATATGCGCGACGTCGATATGGACGTGCAGGATTTCGCAGAAGTTGATTTGGATGTGCGTGCACACCGAAATCAACGCGTATCCGCGGACACCGTCCCGTATCCGTCAGTTCTGGAATACACTGTAACTTTGTGTATACACGTCGGATCGAGACGAAACATATCCATCGAACTCGTACCAATACGCTGGTCCTGTGACCCAAGTTTGGTTCGATTCTGAGAACGTTGATAAAGTCACGTATCGTAGGCCCCACAGGCTCCACTTGACGGGCGATTTTGTGATCGGCTCATCGGAATCCAATTCTGGAAGTTCCGTTGGGTTCGTCTTATCATTCCTGACTTGTTGACACTAAGTTTGGCGAATTTGGAGACCTTTGACCCTGACACGATTTTTGGTGCAAAGCGGCCCACATGTGGACCCCGCTTTGACCAGAAACTGTCATTTTTGCCCCTGTGTCCAAATTGGACTTAAGGACAGGAGTTTCTAGCTATTTGATATTTTTTGAATCTAATGGTGATGTTTATTTCAGCAACCGGAGTAGTACCTGCAGATCACACTGAGACCAGAGCTACAGTTGGAGCCAGGACCCCAGGCAAGTGTACCTCGCCAAAACTTGCAATCCTTGTTACATATTTCCTTGGCTTATATATATATATATATATATATATATATATATATATATATATATTGTGGTTCATGCTTGACCTAGGGCCATGTGACTTTACTTAGCGTCCGATTGATAGTCGGGTGCCAACACCGTACGCGACGTTGTGTATTGTCATCTAGACATGTATACCGATACCCCTATTTCTCGTACTTGTCCTATCAAGTATATCATAACCCAGGATACTATTCATGAGACATAATCTTCCTGAGATATTCATGGTGATTCTGTGTCACTACCATATTTTCTAGGAAAGGGTATTTTGGTAATTTCCTATTTAAATAAATATTGTGCATGGTAAATAATTTTTGTTGTATTATTTAATTATTGTTGGATGTTATTTAATTATTTTGGACTTATTTTAGTGGACCCAACTAGTTTAGTTTGGACCCATGGACCAACATGAATTAATTAGTTAGACTTGGCCCATATAGAAAGCCCATAGTTAAGAAGATGGACTAAATTAATTAAATGATTAGACTAGAAGCTTCCTTCCTTAATTATTTCTTCATGAGAGGCCCCAAGGGGTACATTGGACATTTTACAATTGCTTGGGGGAGGGGCTATGGCCGGCCTATTAAAGAGGGGGGGAAATTTCTCTCTCCTCTCATCTCATTCCAAATCTAGATCTAGAATTCTCCCACTACCAAATTCCCTCCATTTCCAATCCAATTCCCTACTAAATTCATTCCAAATTCTTCCCAATTCACCATTAGAGAAGAAGAAAGCAAGGATCTAGAAGAAGGAAGCAAGGATCTACAAATAGGAGCAAGGATCTACAATTTGGAAGCAAGTTCATCTTAATTGGAGGTTTCATTGGGAATCCATCTCCCAATAGGTATAATTTAGATTTTCCCATTTAAATAGCTTCTAAATCTGAGATTTAATCATGTAAAATCAACCTATATGTATGTAGTACCCATAAGACTTTATTTTGTGTTCATAGGAGACCCATGGAGAAAGTTATGGTGCTTTTTGTGTCAATTTTGTTGGAATTCCGAATTTATATTTTGTTGTGTGTGTCAATTGATCCTATAGATCAATTGAACATAAGATTTATGTTTGAGGCTAGTGTCGTGTCCATATTGGGATACTTGTGGTTCGTATCCCAACTATTTGGTGATACGTGTCATTTGGGGGTTTTCCTCCGACACGGGGCTTTGAACATGTCGTATTTTGACACGGACACATAGATCTACTTTTGACGCTTTGATTTGTTCGTAAATATTATTTGTGATTTGTTTGTGTCCTTCGGGGTGCATTTGGTTGTGTGTTGGACTCGTGTCGCATGCGTATCCTAGATCTAGTGGGATACGGTGAGATACTCTCCAATTGTGTGTATTTTTGCATAGATCTAATTAATTGTGGTTCAATTCTTCATTTATAATTAGTATATATATATGGATATTAAATATTTATTTTGTGTATTTATTATAGTAATTATTGTAGCATAGATCTATATTTTGGGTGTGCTAATATAATGTACAATATAATATGTAGCTTTCTTGCATGCAAATATATATGTTACTACTTGTTAAATAATATAATTTATACATAAAATGTTTTATAAAATATATTTGTATGTTTAATTGTGTAATTATATTATTTATAATTATTATGTAATTATTTGGATATTAATGTAAATATTTTAGGTGTGCTTCTAGCCATGTAAATTATATGTTCTTTGTTAAATATTTGAAGGTATAAGTTTATGTGTATATTAATATATATATGTACATTTTTGTATTAATAGTTTATATATATATATATATACTGTTTTATATATTCTGTTTATATATATATATATATTGTTTTATATATTCTGTTTTTATATATATAATTATATATATATAACTTGTTTTAGTGACAGTGAATTAATGACAGTAAAAAAAACTGTCATTAATTAGCCGACTAATAGCAGCCGCTGTAGCCTTCGGGCAATTAATGACAAACCTGTCATTAATTGCAGCAGCGGGAAACAGCAGTTTTTCTGCGACGTTTTTTCGCGACAGTTTAACTATCAGCGAAAACCAAAGCAGTGACAGTTTATTATTTGGGTTTCGGTGACAGTCCTTCGGTGACAGTCCCGACTGTCACTATTAGCCGTTTTAATTAAATTGTATTCTTAGCTCACTGTTTTCAGTGACGCTTTGACATATTTAATGTATATATTATATATTGTATTTGTATATATTTATATGTATATATATATGTGTTTTGTGAGGTATAATAATTGTTATAATATAGTATTTTAATTATATGAATATTGGGTTGTATATATTTTTTTTTAAGGTATATATTAATTGTATTATTAGTATACTTTGTGTGAGTTTCTTTTGGAATCTAATTTGATTCCTAATTTGTTGTATTTTATTTTTATATTATTTTATGGATGTTTTGTGAGGTTGACTTTGGGTTTGACCATGTTTGACTTTAGTGGACTTTAGAGTTGACCATAGTTGACTTTTGACTTAGAATTGACTTATTGACCTAGAAATTGCCTAGTTTGACTTGTTCTCTTTCCGGGACCTTGTATTAATGTGGTATTCCATATCTAGGTCTTCGAGGCACCGAGTCAGACATTTGTGAGACTGTTCATTGGACTTCAGGCGAGTACATTCTCTGATAGTTTCTCATTTATGATATCCTCTATGTTCGTTGTATCTAGTGTAGATATACATGTTCTCTTGACACTATGGTTACACGGATTGGTATATCCGGATCTCGTCATGAGATATTATTCCTTGGTATATGGTGTATATGGTGCAAGTATTGTTTCATTGGTTATCTTGTACATGTACAGACACCGATTCTCGGGGAGACTAGCTATCTTCTTGGGGAATCTAGTGCCATAACGTACCGTGGTTGGATCTATTATACCAGTCGGGGTGGGGAGTATTTTAGTGTAGATATGTGATCATACCCTCCTTGTGCATGTCTTGTTCCTTGTGAGTGTTGATCATACACCGCACGTATAATCAGCCAGGCCATTATACTCTTGTGCAAGTTCCTAAGCCGATCACATGTTAAAGCTAGTACTCACACACTTAGTCATTAGTATTCTTGTTCTATCAGCATATTGTTCATTATTGTATTTCTTTCCAGTACTTCCTTATTGTCTATATATTTCTTGTATCTATTTATGCATCTTATTTATCCACAGCTACTTACTGTTACATAGTTTTTATCATTATTTGAGAACTGCTGTTAGGGTTGTACTCTGCTCCTTTCCTGACTGGATATATTTTTCCAGATGACACTGAGGAGTACCCTACCTATTATGGACCCCAGGATGTTGTGGGTTTAGATTCTGAGACCCTGGCTCAAGAGGGACTTATCCCAACTGAGACAGTTGACCCTGGAGTTGTAGCTTTATAGTTTTGTAGTATTCTTTGTACTGGATTTGTCTCCAGCATATTTCTGTATTTTTCTTCAGACTCATTGATGTATTATTTTAGACTCATGAGTTGTATTGTGACTATTCTATTCTTATCTGATTCGTGTTCATTCTATCTTAGTTCTGTGATTGAGTATACTATCATTATTGGTGGTTCATTATATTGTTAGATAGTTTATCTAGACAGCGTTCTACCGCCGATTCTGCGGCGTAGGCTGGGCGTTGTTTCCGACTAGTACCCTTACACCGGGTGCGGGTCGTGACACGTTTTTGGTGGTGGCCCATGCAGGTCTAGCTTCACAAGTATGTGATGTCGTGGTAGTGCGACAACTTAGTTGTACTACTGCGAGCCTGCAATAGGATATAGGATATAGGCTGAGATACTCAATCACATCTAGGAAAAATTCTTTTGATTCAACTATTTTCCTTTGACGTTGATACTTGATCTCTTAAACTGTCCTTTCCTTGAATATCTTACATCTTGTGCCATATTGATTCTTTCTTTCGCTTTGTCTCAGGATGCCGCCTAAGACTAGATCACAGCAAGGGAGAGCAGCTTCTGAGAGGTTTGCGACATCCCGAGGGCCTGCACCAGTCACTTCTCCGGTGATTGGAGTGTCAGCTGCTTTCGGAGGTCCACCACCCACTCAGAGGACTGTGCCAGCTGTATCTGAGGGGCTTCCACCTCCACCTCCTGTGCCAGCAGAGGCGTCACAGATGTTTACTCTGTTTTGTGAGATGCTCGAGGCACAGAGGGCTCAGTCGGAGGCACATCAGAGGCAGACCGACGTTCTATGGCAGGGCATCGAGAGTGCTCATCAGCTTGCTCGTGCTGTAGTTGAGAGAGGAGTTCCGGTCCAGCAGCAGGTTGTTCCTCAGGTTGCTCAGCTTCGGCCAGGCAACATTCAGGACTTCAAGAAATTGGAGCCTAGGGTTTTCAAAGGGACGGAGGGCATCGTCTATGCTGATGATTGGCTCGAGGACATTGAG
The DNA here is from genome assembly GCA_036927795.1 of Iris macrosiphon. Taxonomy (NCBI): domain Eukaryota; kingdom Viridiplantae; phylum Streptophyta; class Magnoliopsida; order Asparagales; family Iridaceae; genus Iris; species Iris macrosiphon. The sequence goes on from JAYESA010000014.1 coordinate 14,594,560, forward strand.
CGTCTTATGAGGGTGTCCCATCTTTCTGAAGATCTGAAGGTTGAGGCGGTAGGACTTCAACTGTTCGACGTCGCTCGTACTTGGTTCAGGAATGAGCCGGTTCTAGTTGACGCAGGACAATCTTAGGAGGTATTCAGGGACCTTTTCAAGAAGAAGTTTTTCGCCCGGATAGACAGGCTTGACTTGGGGAGACAATTTGAGAGTCTCATTCAGGGAAGCATGTCTGTGGAGGAATACGCTGCAGAGTTCGGTAGGCTGAGCCAATTTACAGAGTACTTGGTGAGAGAGCCGGAGGTTCGAGCTATTCGTTTTCGAGAGGGTCTAAACTGGGAGGTGAAGATTCTCATTCCGTCTTTTTATGAGACATACTCGGAGATACTTGCAGAGGCACGCAAGGTTGAGCGGGATCTGGGTTTGAAGACCAAGAGAGACCGTGATTCTTTTCTGGGGGCCAACGGCAGTGCAGTATCTGCCAAACGTGCTCATTTCCAGTCCAGACCTTTCCAGCAGCCACAGCAGAACCAGACTCCAGCTAGAGCGCCTTTTCACCAGGCACCTCAGCAGCAGAGGCTGTTACAGCAAGCTCTATGCAACTTCTGCAAGAAGCCCGGCCACATCTGGAAAGTTTGCAGAAAGAGGCTAGGAGTTTGTTTGTATTGTGGTACTGAAGGGCATCAATTGAGGGAGTGTCCTCGTCGTGCAGTTCAGGGAGCAGCTCCAGCTCCGAGGGCACAGACGAGACCACCTGCAGCACAACCGAGGGGACCGCTTCCGACACAGCAGCAGCGTTTTGTCCAGCATCAGCAGAAAGGTGCTCGGCAGGGACGAGCGTTTGCTATGACAGTCGAAGAGGAGGAACCCACAGGAGATGTCATCGCAGGTTCTATTCTTCTTGATTCCATTCCAGCTTTAGCTTTGTTTGATAGTGGTGCTTCCCATAGTTTTGTATCTGTTTCTTTTGCTCTAAAGCATGGTTTGGTAGCTGAGTCTTTGCTTAGGACTTGCAAGATCATGACCGGGGGAGGCATTATCCTGGTTAATAATATTTGCAAAGATCGGAGAGTTACTCTGGGAGGCCGGGAGTTGAGTGCGTGTCTACTTGTAATGCCACTTTCGAGCTATGACATTGTACTCGGAATGGATTGGTTGAGTAGGCACCGTGCTAGCATAGATTGTAGAGGAGGTAGAGTTTTGTTTGGTCCGCCAGGAAAGCCAGAGTTCGAGTTTGCTAGAGGAGCTGCGGAGCAGGGAGAAGGCATTATTTGTGGAGCTATGGTAGAAGACAAGGAGTTGCCGCATCCGTTGATAGCAGAATTCTTGGATGTGTTTCCTGAGGAATTGCCAGGATTGCCGCCAGATCGAGATGTTGAATTTTCTATAGACTTGGTGCCAGGTGCAGAACCGATTTCGCAACATGTCTATAGAGTAAACAACAGCGAGCTGGTCGAGTTGAAGAAGCAGGTGGACGAATTGCAGGATAAGGGGTTTATCAGATCGAGTTCTTCACCATGGGGAGTCCCGGTATTGTTTGTACCGAAGAAGGATGGATCGGTGCGTATGTGCATTGATTACAGGGCTTTGAATAATCTCACTATCAAGAATAAGTATCCTTTGCCACGGATTGATGATCTGTTTGATCAGTTGAGTGGTGCGAAGGTATTTTCTAAGATAGATTTGAGATCAGGCTACCATCAGGTGAAGGTGAAGCCGGAGGACATATCGAAGACTGCTTTTAGAACTCGGTATGGTCAGTACGAGTTTATGGTGATGCCGTTTGGTTTGACTAATGCACCGACGGTATTTATGAACTTGATGAACAAGGTGTTCCACCAGTACCTTGACAAGTTCGTGGTGGTGATCATCGACGACATACTCATATACTCGAGGACACCGGAGGAGCATGAGGAGCATTTGAGGATTGTGTTGGATGTGCTGAGGAAGGAGAAGCTGTATGGAAAGTTGTCCAAATGTAAGTTTTTCTTGGACAAGGTGGAATTCTTGGGGCATGTTGTGACTGGTGATGGTATTTCAGTGGATTCGAAGAAGATTTCAGCAGTGGAATCTTGGAAGACTCCGAGTTCGGTAGCAGAGATCAGGAGTTTCTTGGGATTGGCAGGCTACTACAGAAAGTTTGTGCAAGATTTTTCGAGGATTGCCGAGCCGATGACCAGACTCACAAGGAAGGATGTGGAGTTTGTTTGGACGGAAGATTGCCAGGCCGCTTTTGAGGAGTTGAAGAAGAGGTTGACGTCTGCTCCTATTTTGATATTGCCATCAGGGTCCGGAGGTTTCACTATTTATAGTGATGCATCGGGAAAGGGTTTAGGTTGTGTTCTTCAGCAGCATGGGAAAGTGATTGCCTATGCATCCAGGCAATTGCGTCCTCATGAAAAGAACTATCCTACCCATGATTTGGAGTTGGCAGCTGTCATATTCGCCCTGAAGTTGTGGAAACATTATTTGTACGGAGAGCGTGTGGAGATCTTCACAGACTACAAAAGCTTGAAGTACGTTTTCACGCAGAAGGAGTTGAACATGAGGCAGCATCGGTGGTTGGAACTGATGAAGGATTTTGATATCTCTTTGCAATATCATCCTGGGAAAGCCAATGTAGTTGCCGATGCTTTGAGCAGGTATCCGGTAGCTATGTTCTTGACGCAGGATCGATATCTGTTGGAGGACTTGGAGAGCTTGGGCATTGAGGTGATTGTTCCTGGGTGTGCTATGCAGATGTGGGGATTGCAGATACACTCAGATTTGATGGACAGGATCAAGGCAGCACAGTATGATGATGTATCTTTGAGGAGTATCAGAGCTCAGGTGAGAGCAGGATTGGAGGATGATTTCACTATTGCAGAGGATGGATCCTTGAGGCATGGAGTTAGATTGTGTGTGCCTAGTGGGGAGTTGCGCGAGGAGGTGTTGCAGGAAGCGCATCGCTCTCAGTATTCCATACATCCAGGTGCTAACAAGATGTATCGGGATATGCGAGAGAGTGTGTGGTGGTATGGCATGAAGAGGGAAGTGGCACAGTTTGTATCCAGATGCTTAGTGTGCCAGCAGGTGAAAGCCGAGAGGCAGAGGCCAGGAGGTTTACTTCAACCATTACCTATTCTAGAGTGGAAGTGGGAACACATTACTATAGATTTTGTGTCCAGACTACCACGATCTCCAGGAGGGAAAGACGCGATTTGGGTCATTGTTGATAGATTGACCAAGTCGGCCCACTTTTTGCCTTTCAAGGTGGGTTTGTCTACGGAGAAGCTGGCAGAGATGTATGTGAGGCAGATCGTTAGAATACATGGAGTTCCCGTCAGCATAGTCTCAGATCGGGATAGTCGTTTCACTTCTCATTTCTGGAGGAGTTTGCAGGAGAGTTTGGGCACTCAGCTCAAGTTCAGTACTGCATATCATCCCCAGACAGATGGGCAGTCAGAGAGGACTATTCAGACTCTCGAGGATATGTTGAGCACTTGTGTACTAGATTTCGGGGGTTCTTGGGAGGACCATCTCCATTTGGTAGAGTTTGCTTACAACAACAGTTACCAGGCCAGTATAGAGATGTCACCTTTTGAAGCTCTATATGGTCGGAGGTGTCGTACTCCTTTGTCTTGGGACGATGTTGGAGAGAGAGTTTTGCTTGGGCCAGAGATGGTTGTGGATGCAGCAGAGAAGGTTCAGTTGATCAGAGACAAACTTCGAGTGGCACATGACAGACAACGGCATTGGGCCGATAGCCATCGGAGACCCTTGGAGTTTGAGGTATAGTTTAGATTTTATTTTGTGTGCTTGTTCTTGGTTGTTTGTTATAGATAAGTTCTTAAGGTGGTGTTTTGTTCTAGGTGGGTGGTTTGGTGTTTCTGAGGATTTCTCCAACACGAGGCACGATTCGCTTCGGTGGAGGCGGAAAGCTTAGTCCGCGATTCATTGGACCTTTCACTATTCTAGAGAGGGTCGGTGCAGTTGCTTATAGACTAGACTTGCCACCTGCATTGGAGGGAGTGCACAACGTGTTTCATGTGTCGCAGTTGAGACGATACGTGGCAGATCCTAGTCATGTATTGGATCACTCAGAGATAGAGGTGGGCCCTACTCTTAGCTATCCAGAGCAGCCAGTTGGAATTCTGGATCGGAGAGAGAAGGTGCTGAGGAACCAGACTATTCCTTTGGTGCGCGTCGCATGGAGGCATCACTCTCCGGGGGAGTCTACCTGGGAGAGAGAGGATGACATGCGAGAGCGTTATCCATATTTGTTTGTACCTTGAGGTATGTTATTTCTAGTTATGTTCTGTTCATTGTTATGTTCTGTTCATTAGTTAGTTGTGATTCTTTAGTTCTGTTCTGTGATTTTCTGGGGGTAGTTTTCGTCTTTGAATTTCGAGGACGAAATTATTTTAAGGAGGGTAGACTTGTCACTACCACATTTTCTAGGAAAGGGTATTTTGGTAATTTCCTATTTAAATAAATATTGTGCATGGTAAATAATTTTTGTTGTATTATTTAATTATTGTTGGATGTTATTTAATTATTTTGGACTTATTTTAGTGGACCCAACTAGTTTAGTTTGGACCCATGGACCAACATGAATTAATTAGTTAGACTTGGCCCATTTAGAAAGCCCATAGTTAAGAAGATGGATTAAATTAATTAAATGATTAGACTAGAAGCTTCCTTCCTTAATTATTTCTTCATGAGAGGCCCCAAGGGGTACATTGGACATTTTATAATTGCTTGGGGGAGGGGCTATGGCCGGCCTATTAAAGAGGGGGGGAAATTTCTCTCTCCTCTCATCTCATTCCAAATCTAGATCTAGAATTCTTCCACTACCAAATTCCCTCCATTCCCAATCCAATTCTCTACCAAATTTATTCCAAATTCTTCCCAATTCACCATTAGAGAAGAAGAAAGCAAGGATCTAGAAGAAGGAAGCAAGGATCTACAAATAGGAGCAAGGATCTACAATTTGGAAGCAAGTTCATCTCAATTGGAGGTTTCATTGGGAATCCATCTCCCAATAGGTATAATTCAGATTTTCCCATTTAAATAGCTTCTAAATCTGAGATTTAATCATGTAAAATCAACCTATATGAATGTACTACCCATAGGACTTTGTTTTGTGTTTATAGGAGACCCATGGAGAAAGTTATGGTGCCTTTTGTGTCAATTTTGTTGGAATTCCGAATTTATATTTTGTTGTGTGTGTCAATTGATCCTATAGATCAATTGAACATGAGATTTGTGTTTGAGGCTAGTGTCGTGTCCATATTGGGATACTTGTGGTTCGTATCCCAACTATTTGGTGATACGTGTCATTTGGGGGTTTTCCTCCGACACGGGGCTTTGAACATGTCGTATTTTGACACGGACACATAGATCTACTTTTGACGCTTTGATTTGTTCGTAAATATTATTTGTGATTTGTTTGTGTCCTTCGGGGTGCATTTGGTTGTGTGTTGGACTCGTGTCGCATGCGTATCCTAGATCTAGTGGGATACGGTGAGATACTCTCCAATTGTGTGTATTTTTGCATAGATCTAATTAATTGTGGTTCAATTCTTCATTTATAATTAGTATATATATATGGATATTAAATATTTATTTTGTGTATTTATTATAGTAATTATTGTAGCATAGATCTATATTTTGGGTGTGCTAATATAATGTACAATATAATATGTAGCTTTCTTGCATGCAAATATATATGTTACTACTTGTTAAATAATATAATTTATACATAAAATGTTTTATAAAATATATTTGTATATTTAATTGTGTAATTATATTATTTATAATTATTATGTAATTATTTGGATATTAATGTAAATATTTTAGGTGTGCTTCTAGCCATGTAAATTATATGTTCTTTGTTAAATATTTGAAGGTATAAGTTTATGTGTATATTAATATATATATGTACATTTTTGTATTAATGGTTTTTATATATATATATATACTATTTTATATATTCTGTTTATATATATATATATATTGTTTTATATATTCTGTTTTTATATATATAATTATATATATATAACTTGTTTTAGTGACAGTGAATTAATGACAGTAAAAAAAACTGTCATTAATTAGCCGACTAATAGCAGCCGCTGTAGCCTTCGGGCAATTAATGACAAACCTGTCATTAATTGCAGCAGCGGGAAACAGCAGCTTTTCTGCGACGTTTTTTCGCGACAGTTTAACTGTCAGCGAAAACCAAAGCAGTGGCAGTTTATTATTTGGGTTTCGGTGACAGTCCTTCGGTGACAGTCCCGACTGTCACTATTAGCCGTTTTAATTAAATTGTATTCTTAGCTCACTGTTTTCAGTGACGTTTTGACAGATTTAATGTATATATTATATATTGTATTTGTATATATTTATATGTATATATATATGTGTTTTGTGAGGTATAATAATTGTTATAATATAGTATTTTAATTATATGAATATTGGGTTGTATATATATTTTTTTAAGGTATATATTAATTGTATTATTAGTATACTTTGTGTGAGTTTCTTTTGGAATCTAATTTGATTCCTAATTTGTTGTATTTTATTTTTATATTATTTTATGGATGTTTTGTGAGGTTGACTTTGGGTTTGACCATGTTTGACTTTAGTGGACTTTAGAGTTGACCATAGTTGACTTTTGACTTAGAATTGACTTATTGACCTAGAAATTGCCTAGTTTGACTTGTTCTCTTTCCGGGACCTTGTATTAATGTGGTATTCCATATCTAGGTCTTCGAGGCACCGAGTCAGACATTTGTGAGACTGTTCATTGGACTTCAGGCGAGTACATTCTCTGATAGTTTCTCATTTATGATATCCTCTATGTTCGTTGTATCTAGTGTAGATATACATGTTCTCTTGACACTATGGTTACACGAATTGGTATATCCGGATCTCGTCATGAGATATTATTCCTTGGTATATGGTGTATATGGTGCAAGTATTGTTTTATTGGTTATCTTGTACATGTACAGACACCGATTCTCGGGGAGACTAGCTATCTTCTTGGGGAATCTAGTGCCATAACGTACCGTGGTTGGATCTATTATACCAGTCGGGGTGGGGAGTATTTTAGTGTAGATATGTGATCATACCCTCCTTGTGCATGTCTTGTTCCTTGTGAGTGTTGATCATACACCGCACGTATAATCAGCCAGGCCATTATACTCTTGTGCAAGTTCCTAAGCCGATCACATGTTAAAGCTAGTACTCACACACTTAGTCATTAGTATTCTTGTTCTATCAGCATATTGTTCATTATTGTATTTCTTTCCAGTACTTCCTTATTGTCTATATATTTCTTGTATCTATTTATGCATCTTGTTTATCCACAGCTACTTACTGTTACATAGTTTTTATCATTATTTGAGAACTGCTGTTAGGGTTGTACTCTGCTCCTTTCCTGACTGGATATATTTTTCCAGATGACACTGAGGAGTACCCTACCTATTATGGACCCCAGGATGTTGTGGGTTTAGATTCTGAGACCCTGGCTCAAGAGGGACTTATCCCAACTGAGACAGTTGACCCTGGAGTTGTAGCTTTATAGTTTTGTAGTATTCTTTGTACTGGATTTGTCTCCAGCATATTTCTGTATTTTTCTTCAGACTCATTGATGTATTATTTTAGACTCATGAGTTGTATTGTGACTATTCTATTCTTATCTGATTCGTGTTCATTCTATCTTAGTTCTGTGATTGAGTATACTATCATTATTGGTGGTTCATTATATTGTTAGATAGTTTATCTAGACAGCGTTCTACCGCCGATTCTGCGGCGTAGGCTGGGCGTTGTTTCCGACTAGTACCCTTACACCGGGTGCGGGTCGTGATATTCTGTATAGGATACAGGTTTCATGACATATTTTTTATATATATGCTTAGAGCTTATTATGACTTGTTGTATTAGATATGATTGTGCGTAACATGGACATGGGGCCACATGGACATGAGATGTATGATTACATTGGGTGGGGAGAGACACACAGGCTACAGGTTGATTATATATATTATGACGGTGTCTCAGTCTCACTCTGCTCTAGACAGCTGCCGGTGTCTCAGTCTCTCGCTGAGCTAGACAACCACATGATATCACTGCTATTGGCTCCCCGACACAGAGCTTGTAGTGGTTTCAGCCTGAGTTCTAGTGCTGCTCTCATCTTGCATTTCACTTAGCTGGTTATATAGTGTTCCCATCTTATTTTATTTATTGCTGGAGAGACACACAGGCTACAGGTTGACTATATTATGCCGGCGTCTCAGTCTCTCTCCGAGCTAGACAACTACATGATATCACTGCTACCGGCTCCCCTACACAGAGCTTGTAGTAGTCTCAGCCTGAGTACTGGTGATGTTCTCACCTGCATTTCACATAGATAATTACATATTTACCCTGTTTATTTCATTGACTATTTTACTGCATTATTATGGCTTGTATTTTCTGTACCTTGTATGTCCCCTGAGGACCTGGATCCTGATTATGTCCCCAAGATTAGCAGAGGAGATCCACCTAGAGTTATACAGTACATGAGCATTAACAGGAGCTGATATAGGAGCTGTACCGACACCCGAGGACGAGATCGTGCCAGAGGACTTCTCCTGAGTATTGTCTGGTGATACTCATTTATTTCTATTTCCAATTCCTTTATTTTCAGTCTATTGCATTGCTGTATCAGACTTGTTCTCGGATTGTTCTCCTAGACACTTTTTTTGATATTATTTGTTATTTCCTTTGTATTTATTCTGGCATTTGATCTGTGATTATCTGTTTTGGATGAGATTAGTGTAAACTATAACTTGTATCATTAGACCTACTTATTCTTATATTACAGCTTAAGCATGCCCCGATGGATCCATTAAATTGGGTTTGTCCATCGGCGTGTGCTGCTGGCCATTATCACGCGTCTGGTCCCTCGGTATTTTGGGACTGGGGCGTGATAGCAAGCCCAGCAACAAGTCCAACACGAGGCCCAGCGTCGCGAGGCTGAGTACTTGAGGAACAACATAGTAAATACCCTGGAGCAGGCCAACTTACCAGCTCGACGGCAACCGACAGGCTCTATCACAGACTTCCGCCAGCTGAAGTCCCGTACCTTCTTAGGCAAGGAAGAGCCCACAGAAGTTCATGAGTGGCTCACCAACATACAACATCAATTAGAAGCAGCAGAGCTTCCAAGGGAACGGTGGATGACTGTCGTCAGAATGCAATTGACGGGCAATGCACATCACTGGTGGCTATCTGGCACTCCTCTGACCAAACAAACTTTATGTCCTTCCGGTTTAGCGTAGACAACGGCTCTGCAATCCGGGAAAAATCCTGAACAAATCTCCTGTAGTAACCTGCCAGCCCTAGGAAACTCCTGACCTCTGCTACTGAACTCGGAGAATTCCATGCCTCAACTGCCATGATCTTCCTCGGATCTACCGAGATCCCCTCTCCAGTCACCACATGACCAAGGAATTCAACCTTGTCAAGGAAGAACTTACACTTCGAAAGCTTTCCATAAAGCTTCTCCTTCCTGAGAGTCTCCAGCACTATCTTCAGATGCTCCTCATGCTCCTCTGGGGTCTTCGAATACACCAAGATATCATCTATAAACACCACCACGAACCTGTCCAGATGATGATGGAACACCTTGTTCATCAGATTCATGAACACTGCTGGGGCGTTAGTCAACCCAAACGGCATCACCATGAACTCATACTGTCCACGCCTGGTCCGAAAAGCTATCTTCGGAATATCCTCCCGCCTGACCTTCACCTGGTGGTAGCCTGTCCTCAGATCAATCCTGGAAAACACCCTCGCTCCGCTCAACTGGTCAAAAAGATCATCAATACGCGACAGCAGATACTTGTTCTTGATTGTGAGGTTGTTCAGAGCCCTGTAGTCGATACACATCCGTATCGACCCATCCTTCTTCGGCACAAAAAGTACCGGAGCACCCCACGGAGAAGAACTAGATCTGATAAATCCCTTGTCCTGAAGCTCATCCACCTGCTTTTTCAACTCTACCAGTTCACTGTTGCTGACTCTATTGACGTGCTGGGATATCGGCTCCGCGCCTGGCACCAAGTCTATAGAGAACTCCACATCTCTGTCCGGAGGTAACCCTGGCAACTCCTCCGGAAAGACATCTATGAACTCCACTATCAGTGGATGTTACAACCTCTGCTCTACCACCAGGGCTTCGCAGAAGATTCCCTCGCTCTGCTTCGCTACTCCTCTGGCAAACTCAAACTTTGGCTCATCCAGCGGACTAAACAATACTCTGCCTCCACAACAATCTATACTAGCATAATCATTACTCAACCAATCCATCCCGAGTACAATATCGTAGCTCGGAAGTGGCATTACGAGTAGGCACACACTCAACTCCCGGCCTCCCAAGGTAACTCTCCGGTCTCTGCAGACATCACTGACTAGGATGATGCCACCCCCGGTCGTGATCTTGCAGAGTCTAGCTAAAGGTTCAACAACAAGATGGTGTCTAACAGCAAAAGATACAGACACAAAGCTATGGGAAGCACCGAAATCAAATAAAACAAGTGCTGGAATGGAATCAAGAAGAACAGAACCTGAGATCACGTCACCAACGGGCTCGGCCTCGTCTACGGTCAGGGCAAAAGCTCGCCCTTGCTGTCCTTCTCGGTGCTGCTGCTGGTGCTGGGCAAATCTCTGCTGCTGAGTCTGCAAAGGCTGTCCTCTCTGCTGTGCTGCAGGTGCTCTGGATGGTCCCCTCTGAGCGGCTCCTCCGCCCTGAGCTGTACGATCAAGTGCTGAAGGACAATCCTTCAACTAGTGATCTGCTGCGCCACATAATAAACATCTGCCCAGCCTCTTTCTGTAAATGTCCCATCCGTGCCCCGGCTTCCTACAGAAAGGTCAAGTGATAGGCTGCCTCTGACTCTGCTGCTGTCCCTGCCTCTGCTGCTGGAGCGCCAGCCGGAAAGGCATATGACCCTGACCCTGGTGCTGCTGAGTCTGCTGGAACGGCCTCTTGGCTGGGCCCGTACTGCTGCCTGCTCCAGAAGCATCTCTACTCCTCTTGGTCTTCAGCTCTAAGTCATCCTCATCCCTCTGAGCGTCGCTCACAATCTGCTCGAAGGTTACCTCGCGGTCACTCCTAGTCAAGGACTTGACCGCCATGACCAAACCCTTGCAAAACTTTTGCGCCTTCGCTGCCTCGCTCAAACCCTCCATAAATCTGTCTAGACGGCAAAACTTTGCTCCATACTCGTCCACCAGCATTCTCCCCTGGACGAGCGCCTTGAACTGGCTCTCCAAAGCACTGAGAGCCACATCCGGAAAGAACTTCTCCTTGAAAAGCTTCTTGAAAGCCTCCTAAGTCAGTCCCAGTACCGCTATCCACGTATCAGTACGGTACCAAGTAAGGGCAAGATCGAAATTTGGCTGCCCGCTGCCTCAATCTGCATACTGGCTGGGATCAGTGCCAGCCTAAAGATGCCCTCAATGTGCTCGATCCAGTCGTCCGCGTACAGGATCCCCTCCGTACCCCAAAACTCCTTGGACCGCATCCTCTGAAAGTCAATAATGGTGCCCGGCCTCGTATGCTGAGCCTACTCTGCCTGTGGCTGGATCTGAGCCACTCTGTCTACCGCTGTCATAGCCACCTGGTGAGCATTCTCAATGCCCATCCTCGTCACTTCTACCTGGCAGTGCTGCGCATCCATCGTCTCTCTGAAGAACGCAAACAACTGTGCGACATCTACCAGTGCAGGAGGTGGTGGAGGAGGTACCACAGAAATAAATGGGGTAGCTCTCGGATCGATAGGAGGAAGAGGATCTTCGAGAGAAACGGATGCTCCCTCGACCGCAGGAGTGGCGAGTGGAGCGGCGGCAGCTGCCTAAAGTCGAGTAGGACGAGAGGTAGCAGACCTCTCGGTGGCAGCTGCTGGAACGGTGCGCTGAGACCGTGTCTTCGGAGGCATCCTGAACACAGATCAAAAGAAGTCAATACGGTGCAAGATACGATATCATCAAAGAAGGACAGTAATATTGCAAAAGAAAACAATTTCAGAAAAATTAAAGACAACAAAAATCAGGAAGGGTCCTAGTTGTGATTGATCACACTCTCTCTCAGTCTATATCCTATCGCAGATAGACCTAGAAAATAGACCTGCGTGGGCTACCACCAAAAATATGTCATGACCCGCACCCAAAAAATTGGGCATGAGTTGTGGGTACGTCCAGCCTACGCCACAGAATCGGCGGTAGAACGCTGTCTAGGTCCGTTCTAGGTCACAACAATATCTATATCTCACAATACCTGTCAATATAACCTCTCCAAAAGGAGGGCAACCACACAATATATATAAATATTCAATCACAATAACTAGGAGAAGAGTAAAAGAATGATAAGATATCACAACGAAACAAAGAACCAAAGAGCAAGTACAATATCCAATATACAGTCCAAGTCTATAAGTCTACAATATCTCACAGCAGCAAATAATAAATAGCAATACAGTCATCCAAAATAACCAACTGGAAACAATCCAGAAACCCACCTAGCTAACTAGGGTGCTAATGGTGTCTCCTCGATGGGCTCCTCCTCAAACTCTGGGTTACCACACTCCTCGACGCCTGGCCCGTAGAAGGTCGGACAAAAATCCTCAGGATCCTCTGGAAAAAATATGCCCAGTCAGGACTGGAGCGAAGTACATAACTCTGAAAGCAACTCCAAATACATGGTAAGGTATATATGACTAGCAATAGAAAATTATACAAGATGCACAGGAAAATAAATACATGGTGGAACAGATAAAGTAGCTGCAATATAAAATTGTAGAATAATACAAGTAGTAGAGAAGTAACTGCATATGAGAAAACAAGAATACTAGCTAAGTGCCTTGAGCATAAGTTCATTATGTTATCGACTTAGGTTGCACATGAATAATCTACGATAACTTCGTTATGCGTGAGTTGCATAACCGACATACACATAAATACTGTTTGGCTTTGATCACATAACCAACTCCTACTCCCCTCCACCACTAATACTCTTGGATCCAACCACGACACGCTACGTACATGATAAATAACTCGCGCACATGAAGTCGAGAGCACACAAAGCACATGATAGCACATGAGAATCAATACCCAAAGCACATGATGAAATACACGTGATAGAGTACCCGCTGAACACGGTAAGGGGGATAACATCTCATGACGGGATCCAACTAGTACCAGCTCATAAAATAATGTGTCAGAATCAAGTATTATAGTTCTAGAACAGATGATATATACGCTATCATGAAATAGAAACGATCAGATATAGGTACTCGCCTGACGTCCTAAGCAACTGGTGAGGATCGAGATCCGGACTGGCGTCGCAAGAACCTATTACGAAAAGTAAGGTTAAACGGGGTTCTAAAGAGTTAAAATAATATAAAATAACTAAAAACAAGCTTCTAGGGCTATTCCAGGTCGAACGGGTCAAACCGATAAAATTTGGGTCAAAAAGTCAACTCGGGGTCCAAAAAGTCAACTCTGGGTCAAAACTAGACGAAACATTGACTTTTGCGATCAACGGGGGCAATTACGGTCAACGCTAGGTCAAACTAGGGTGCCCCTAAAATTCTAGGTCAAAACTAGCTCATTAAGCTTATAAACCCTTAAACTCGCCTCCTTGAGATATCGGGATACCCTCGGTATCCGATACCTCGACCTAAGCTACACACCCCGCCTATACCTACTAACACCTATGCTAACATGCGTAAATATATATACCAATACATATAAAAGTAACTCTAATCTTAAACCTAGGCAATTGCTCAAAAATCTCACATCGATACTCAATACCTTGGGTATCTCCAGGTATTGATATACCTTGATATCTCAAGGTATTGAGATATCCACTACCCTTCTCTAACACTACTAACTTGCTAACTATCTATGTATATACATATATACCTAGCTATATATATCTAGGCAAAAATATATACATATAAACACATAGGTATATATCTACTTATCTATATATATATATATATATAACCACACATACACATATATACATACCCAACTCATAAATATATATCTAACTATACTTATCTATGTATATATAAATCTAATCTCCTTACCTCTCTCTCATTGCTGCTGCTACTCAGTGCTATGCTAACTGCTGCTGCGGCTAGTGCTACTGCTGATGCTTGAACTGCTGCTGCGGCCAGGCCATGCTGCTGCTGCTGTGCTACTATTGTAGCATGCTGCTGCTGCTGCAGCATTCCCTTAGCTATCGAGAGACACCTTTGCTCAGGACCAGAGGCGAGTATATTTCTCTGTTAGTTTTCATTTCATAATAGTGTATATATCACATATTCTAGAACTATATACTTGATTCTGACACAGTTGTTTCAAAGAGTGGTACTACATGGATCCTGTCAGAAGATGTTATTCCTTACCGTGTTCAGCAGTACTCCTTCATATGTATTTTATCGTGTGTATCGAGTATTGATTTAGTGTACTTCATGTTCACACACTGCTCGTGTTTAGTGTGCCCATATTCGTATTTATAATGTGTAATTATTGGATCCATTGGTATTGGTTGGGGATAGGAGAATAGGAGTTGATTATATGATCAAGCCCCGGCGTATTCGTATACATGTCGATTACATATCACACTTGTAATCGAGTTACCATATTGTATTCGTGTTGAACCTAAACTGATCACATAATAAATTTGTATTCCATGGCACATTAGCTAGATTTCATTTATTTTTATTATATTACAAATATTCTATTGTATGTTCTTCAATCCAGTATATTACATGTTCACTCTAGTTCATTTTATTCTGTTGTTTAATTATCTTGTATTCTTTTCTATTATCTGTTATATATGCTCGATTATGTATTTAAAACTGCTTTCAGAGGTATGTACTTCGTTCCAATCCTGACTGGATATATTTTTCAGATGATTGGCTCGTAGATCAGTGTTCCACATACTACGGACTGCAAGATGGCATACCATTAGAGAATACTCCTTTAGAGCAGGAGGACTTAATACCAATGTCTGAGGAGGTTTAGATTATTTGTCTAGGCTTGTATTAGACTTCATTTGAGATTTTTTGGCATGTATATATTATTTTAGACTTGTGGATGTATTGTGACTCTTTTCCTTTGTTATTTTATCTCGTGCTTTATCTTCCTTAGTTGTATTATGATTGAGTATAGTTTACATTTATCAGATACCATATTGTTCCTCTGTTTGGAGTTAAGATGATTGACAGGTACTATGTATATATTGTGTGAGATGTTTATATAGTAGAGTTGACCCAAACAACGTTCTACCGTTGATGCTGCGGTATAGGCTGGATGTACCCACGTACTCGTGCCTGAATATCCGGGTGTGGGTCGTGACATATTTTTAGTGGTGGTCCATGCAGGTCTTTCTGTCCTAGAGTCGCAAGTAGAGGGATATCGTAGAAGTGCTCACCTAGAGTACTGCTACGAGCCTGGTATAGGATATAGGATATAGGCTGAGAGTATACTCAATCACAACTAGGAAATACTTGCAAATATCAATTTTGCTATCCTTATTTATTGAATATTTTCTTTAATTTGAATAAAAGATGTCCTTCATTGATGATATCGTATCTTACTCAATATTGATTCTTTTATTCAATCTACATTCAGGATGCCACCGAAGACGCGTTTCCAGCTCTCAGGCGCAATGACAGCGAGGTCGGTCACTTTATCGCCTCTGAGGGCAGCACCAACAGACATTGTTCCAGCAGCTACATTTCATAGGTCAGCTTCACCGATCCAGGTGGGTATTTCTGCAATAGCTTTTGGAGGTGCTCTACCTCCGGTACAGAGGGCAGCACCGACAGTTTTAGGGGCTCTTCCACCTCCATCATCTGCAGTCGATCAGATGCAGATGTTTGTGCTCCTTCAACAGATGATGAAGGTACAACAGTGCCAATCAGAGGTTATAAGACAGGGCATTGCAAATGCTTATCATATTACACTCACAACAGTCGAGAGAGTCACCTTAGTCCAGCCACATACGGCACCACCTCCGTTTATCCCACAGCAGTCTAGGTCAAAGACTATCATAGATTTCAAGAGGATGGGGCCGAAGGACTTTAAAGGAACTGAAGTGATTATATATGCTGATGATTGGATAAAAGACAATAAGCGAAACTTGTGGCTGGCGCAGATTCCAAAGAGGTTGCAGATAGAGGCCGTAGGGAGCATAATGTTCTACATTGTGTTGACTTGGTTCAGGACGGACCCTCGGATATCAGTACCAGGACTTACTTGGAAAGTTTTCAAAGAGCTCTTCAAGAAAAAGTTCTTTCCAAATGTGGTTCTGATATCTTTAGAGAGCCAGTTTCAGTACCTGGTCCAGGAAGATATAATGGTGGATGAGTATGTGACAGAGTATTGCTGATTAGGCCACTTTATGGAGGGACAGAACCTCAGAGGAAGAGCCAAGAACTTCAGGAAGGGCCTGAGCAGGAAGATAAAATCACATACGAATGGAGATCATACCGCTACTTTTGAGAAGATTATGTGATAGGCACAACTGGTAGAGGATGATCTAGAGCTTGGCTCTAAGAGGCTGAGAGACATAGGAGGATCCAGTACCAACACGGGTCCAATAAAGCAGCCTCATTTTTAGCAGCAGCACCAGAGGCACTTCCAGCAGCCGAGGCAGCAGTATCATGGACGAGCTAGAGCGTCGGCACATCAGATGCACCAGATCCAGAGGTCAGCTATTCCTTGCACATTATGTAAGAAGCAGGAACATGGATAGGATGCATGCAAGATGAGATTGGGCCAGTACTTATTCTACGGATCAGGAGACCACCGGTTTGAGGGCTTGTCCTAAAGCTCTAGCTCGTCCAGCTCAGGGGGGAGCTCAGGCTCAGAGAGCATTCGCAAGACCACCAGTGGGACAGCAGAGAGGACCTTCTCTACCACCACAATAGCAGAAGTTTGCTCAGCACCCCCCTCATCTACAGCAGAGAGGTGCCCAGCAACAGGGGCAAGCTTTCGCCTTGATCATGAAGAAGGAGGATCCACTCGGTGATATTATCTCAGTTTTAATCTATCTTGATTCTTTTTCAGCTCATGCTTTATTTGATTTTGGTGCTTCACGTAGTTTTTTATCTGTATCTTTTGCTCTAAAATATTATCTTGAGACTGAACCTTTGGCGAGGACTTGCAAGATCATGACCGAGGGTGGCATTATCCTGGTCAGTGATGTTTGTAAGGACCAAAGAGTTTCCTTGAGAGGCCGAGAGTTGAATGTGTGTCTACTCGTAATGCTACTTCCGAGCTACGATATAGTACTCGGGATGGATTGGTTGAGTATGCACCATGCTAGTATACATTATCATAGAGGCATTGTTTTATTCCAGACACCAGGAGAGCCAGAGTTTGAGTTCGTTAGAGGAGCAGCAGAGCAGAGCGAGGGAGATTTCTATAGAGCTTTGGTAGAAGAGCAGGAGCTGCCACATCCATTGATTGCTGAGTACATGGACATCTTTTAGAAGGAGTTACCGGGGTTGCCACTAGACAGAGATATGGATTTCTTTATAGACTTGGTGCCAGGTGCAGAGCCAATACCATAGCACATCTATAGGGTGAACAATAGTGAACTGGCAGAGTTGAAGAAGCGGGTGGATGAGTTATAGGACAAGGGCTCCAGCCGCTCCAGTTCATCATCGTGGGGTGCTCCAGTATTATTTGTACCAAAGAAGGATAGGTCGGTACGTATGTGTATCGACTACAGGGCACTCAATAACCTTACTATCAAGAACAAATACCCGTTGCCGTAGATTGACGATTTATTTGACCAGTTGAGCAGAGCGAAGGTATTCTCGAAGATAGACTTGAGGTCGGGGTACCACCAGGTGAAAGTGAAGAAGGAAGACAATTCGAAGACAGCTTTCAGGACTCGGTATGGGCAGTTTTAGTTCTTGGTGTTGCCGTTTGGGTTGACCAATGCCCTGGTGGTATTCATGAACCTGATGAATAAGGTATTTCATCAGTACTTGGATCAGTTTATGGTAGTATTCATTGCTAATATATTGATTTATTCGAAGACTCTGGAGGAGCATGAGAAGCATGTGAGGATAGTTATGGAGACCCTCAGGAAGGAGAAGCTATATGACAATCTTTCGAAGTGTGAGTTCTTTCTTGATAAGGTTGAATTCCTCAGGCATGTGATTACAAGAGACAAAATCTCAGTAGACCCAAAAAAGATTTCAGCAGTTGAGTCATAGTCTAACTCGAGTTCAGTAGCGGAGATCAGGAGTTTTCTTGGACTGGCAGGCTATTATCGGAGATTTGTTCAGGATTTTTTCAGGATTACGGAGCCAATGACTAGACTAACCAGAAAGGACGTGGAGTTTGTTTGGGCTGAGGATTGTCAGTCTACTTTTAAGGAGCTAAAAAGGAGGCTGACTACAGCTCTAATACTGACATTGACATCAGGGACAGGAGGATTTTCTATATATAATGATGCGTCAGCTAAGGGTTTGGGTTGTGTATTACAGCAGAACGGGAAGGTGATTGCCTATGCTTCCAAACAATTATGCCCGCATGAGAAGAATTACCCTACCCACGACTTGGAGTTAGCAGTAGTTATTTTTGCTCTTAAACTGTAGAAGCACTACTTGTATGAAAAGCGAGTAGAGATCTTTACAGACCACAAGAGCTTGAAGTATTTGTTTACATAAAAAGAGCTCAACATGAGGCAGCGGCGGTGGTTGGAGTTGATGAAGGACTTTGACATTGCTTTGCAGTACCATCCAGGGAAGGCCAACATAGTTACAGATGCCTTGAGCAGGTATCCAGTGGCTATTTATATGACGAGGGACAGACATTTATTGGTCGATCTTGATAGTTTGGGCATTGAGGTATTAGTTCCTGGAGTTGTAGTACAGATATGGGGACTTCAGGTACAGTCAGAGTTGATGGACCGAATCAGAGCCGCACAGTTCGAGGATGAGTCTCTGAGGAGCATCAGAGCACAGGTCCGGGTATGATTGGCAGAGGAACTCAGTATTACAGATGATGGATCATTGTGGCATGGTACCATATTGTGTGTACCGAATGGAGCATTGTGTAAGAAGATTCTTCAGGAGGTGCATCGATCTCATTACTCTATGCATCCAAGTGTCAACAAGATGTATAGGGACATGAGAAAGCATGTTTGGTGGTATAAAGCAGGATGTAGCTAGCTTCGTATCCAGATGCTTAGTATGCCTGCAGGTAAAAGCGAAGAGATAGAGGCCAGGTGGATTGCTTCAGCCTTTACCTATTCCAGGGTAAAAATGGGAGCATGTGATGATGGAATTTATTTCAGGGCTTCCGCGTTCTCTAGGAGGTAAAGCCACGATTTGGGTCATCATAGACATGTTGACCAAATTAGCCCACTTTCTGTCATTCAAAGTGGGTATGTCTATGGAGAAGCTCGCAGAGATGTATGTGTGTCAGATAATTAGATTGTATGGAGTTCCTATGAGCATAGTCACGGATCGGGATAGTCACTTTATGTCCCACTTCTGGAGGAGTTTGCAGGCTAGCTTGGGCACTCAGTTCAAGTTCAATACTGCATATCACCCTCAGACAGACAGTCGGAGAGGACTATCCAGACTCTCAAGGATATGCTACGGACATATATTTTGGATTTTAGAGGTTCTTGAGAGGATCATCTTCACTTGGTAGAGTTTTCTTACAACAACAACTACCAGGCCAGTATCGAGATATCACCATTTGAGGCATTGTATGGACGGAGATGTCATACTCTGTTATCATGGGATAATGTTGGTGAGAGAGCCTTATTAGGACCAGAGATGGTCGTGGATGCAGGTGAGAAGGTGAAGCTCATCAGGGATAGACTTTGAGTGGCGCAGGACATATAGCGATATTGGACCGATAGCCACCAGAGACCATTGGAGTTTGAGGTATAAATTTTGTTTTTATTGCTTGTGATTGCTTATTTTTATTAGAGTACTAAGGCTGTGTTTTATACTAGGTTGGCTATCTAGTTTTCTTGAGGATTTCTCTAACATGAGGCACGATTCATTTTGGTGGAGACAAAAAGCTTAGTCCATGATACATCGGACCTTTCGGTGTTGTTGAGAAGGTCGGTGTAGTGGCCTACAGACTAGACTTGCCTCCTGCATTAGAGAGGGTGCACAATGTGTTCTATGTGTCTCAGCTGAGATGGTACATGGCAGATCCTAGCCATGTACTAGATCACTCGGAGATCGAGGTTGGTCAGACTCTCAGCTATCCAGAGCAGCCCATAGAGATTTTGGACCGCAGAGAGAAGGTGATACGGAACCAGATGATTCATTTAGTGCGCATCACGTGGAGGCATCACTCGCCAGGAGAGAGTACTTGGGAGCGAGAGGCCGAGATGCGCGAGCGATATTCCTATCTATTTGAGCCGTGAGGTATAATTCTTTCTTGCTTGTGCTGATTGCTCTTGGTAGTTAGTTTCTTCCTTAATTTCGAGGATAATTTTTTTTAAGGTGGGTAGGATTGTCACCCTCACTTTTGCAACAAGAGGTAGTTTGGTAATTTGGCAGGGATATTTAATTTTAGAAATATAATATTGAATATTGTGTGATGATTGTATATTTTATTTAATTAAGATAAGCTATGATTATTATGACTAGTATTAGTTAGTTATTAGAGACTTATGTTAATTAATTAGTTAGAGAGATTAGACAATAATTAGACTTGTCACATATGGATCTATTTAGATTTGTCATGACAAATAGTGAGCTAAACTTGGACCCAAGCCCATTAGTCATTCCACTAATTAAATTAAGAAGGATTAGTATAATTATAATTAGTTAGAGACTTCCAAATATATACATCCTTAATTATTTCTCATAATGCAACATGTATGGGGCAACTTGGACTTTTGATATTGCTTAGGGAAGGGGGAAGAGGCCGGCCACATAAAGGGGGGTTCTTTTCTCTCTCTCCTTATTTGTATTTTATTTTGCTTCCAAATTCTAGATCCCCAAATTTCTAATTTCCTTACATTAATTTTCTACATAATTCACCACTAATTCCTTCTCAAATTCATCACTCTTGGAGCCTTAAAACTTGAAGAAGCAAAGAGCATAAGGAAGAGAAGCTTTGGAGCTAGAGATCGTGTCCAATTATATTTTTATTAGAAATCCATCTTCCAATTGGTAATTCTTGAATTTCTCTCTCACTATGGCTTTTTACTCATGCATTTGACCATTTGGAATGACCCCATGGCATAGGACTATCTATAGGAAAAAGTTCTAGGGTATTTGGCTTTGTATTGTGAATTCTATGAGATAATTTATGTGTATGTTGGAGAAATTACGAATTTGACACATCAATTGTGTGTTATAAGACCAATTAGATCTAACTAGACTTAGTTCGGGGTTATGGGACTAGGTACATGTCCACAAATGTATACATATAGGCCGTATCATGGTATTTTACGATATTGTATGATACGGGACTAATTTTGAGTGATTTACATGAATTTTCTTCATTATATGTTGTAATAACTTCTAATAGTTGTAATTATATATATATATATGGCTTGAGGGAATGATCAATTATGGATAATAGAGAGTTTGGCACCTTAATAGGTAGAGTATCATAGATACCCTAGTTGGTGCACTATTGGTATTTGTTTAAATGCTTCAATCTATATATATATGTATGTATAGATATATTAATATATTGTGTGTGTGTGTGTGTGTGTGTGTGTGTGTTCACTGTGTGAGGTTGTGAGAATTGTGTGTGAGTGAGTGTCGAGTGGCAGTGGCAGACTTGAGATGTACATTCAAGCTATGAGAGGTCGGGTTTTGCACATAGTAGTGCAATATTAGTGGCAGCAACATGTAGCTGAAGCAGCAAGCAGTTCTCTAGCAGTGCAACATAACTGCAGCAGCACTGCAGTATTAACAGTGCACATAACTGTAGCAGTAAGAGCAGCGGCTAGGAGCAGCAGCAATTATAATAGGCAGTACAGTAGTAGTATCAGCAATTGCAGCAGCAACATATGTTGCAGTGGTTGCAGGGGACAGTTCACATGTACTTGATGGGTGAGTAAAGAAATGAGTGTGTATGATATACACTAAAACATGGAAGAATACGGTATGCTACAAAGAGTATCAGGAGATATTAATGTGGGGAAAAATGAATCAGTGACAATGGAGTACCAGATGTGTCTTGTGTGTAAGTGTTACCAAGGTGGGCATCATAATTGAACCTATAAATAGTAGTATTGGGTGTGAAGTAAGCTATGAGAAGTAGAGGTATAGCAATAGGTAAATGCTAAGATATTTAGCGGGTATGAGTGTTCAGATATTAGGATGTGAGGTATTTTGGTATTGGATTAGTATATAGTTAAGTATCTTATTACTAATAAGAGTTTGTGGAGGTAGTTAAGGATTGAGTGTAGGTAAGTGATGTTAAGGTTTGATAAGGTAACTGTTATAGGTTATATATGTATAGATACTAAGTTTTTCTGTAATAATTATAGCTCAAAGGATCAACCAATAAATGTTATACCATAGTATGATTAGCTAGTATAGTAATACCTTAAGGTAATCATTTAGAAACTCAAACAAGACCTAGTATAGCTAGTATTAGCTAGTTAATAATCAATTAAGACCTATTAACTTAGCATGGACCTAGTGAGCTAGAAATGGACCTAAAAATGGCCTAGAAATTCATATTAGTGCATTTTAACTCATTTATCATCCATTACACCTAAGTGATATTGATATTTCATATATAGGACTGTGTGACACCAGCTTGGTCATCGAGAGACACCTTTGCTCATGACCAGAGGCGAGTACATTTTTCTGTTAATTTTTATTTCATAATAGTGTATATATCATATGTTCTAGAACTATATACTTGATTCTGATACAGTGATTTCACGAACTGGTACTACATGGATCCTGTCAGGAGATGTTATCCTTACCGTGTTCAACGGATACTCCTTCACATATATTTTATTGTATATATCGGGTATTGATTTAGTATACTTCATATTCACATACTGCTCGTATTCAGTGTGCCCATATTCGTGTTCGTAACGTGTCGTTATTGGATCCATTGGTATTGTTGGGGATGGGGAGATAGGAGTTGATTATATGATCAAGCCCCAGTGTATTCGTGTACATGTATATTACATATCACACTTGTAATCGAGTTACCATATTGTATTTGTGTTCAACCCAAACCGATCACATAATGAATTTGTATTCCATAGCACATTAGCTAGATTTTACTTATTTCTATTATAGTACAGATATTCTATTATATGTTCTTCATTCCAGTATATTACATGTTCACTATAGTTCATTTTATTTTGTTGTTTAGTTATCTTGTATTCTTTTCTATTATCTGTTATATATGCTCGATTATGTATTTGAAATTGCTTTCAGAGATATATACTTCGCTCTAATCCTGACTGGATATATTTTTTAGATGATTGGCTTATAGATCAGTGTCCCGCATACTATGTGATAGTATACCATTAGAGGATACTCCTTTAGAGCATGAGGACTTAATACCAGAGTCTGAGGAGGTTTAGATTATTTGTGTAGGCTTGTATTATACTTCATTTGAGATTTTTTGGCATGTATATATTATTTCAGACTTGTGGATGTATTGTGACCATTTTCCTTCCTTATTCCATCTCGTGCTTTATCTTCCTTAGTTACATTATGATTGAGTATAGTTTATATTTATCAGATACCATATTGTTCCTCCATTTGGAGTTGAGATGATTGACAGGCACCATGTATATATTGTGTGAGATATTTAGATAGTAGAGTTGGCCCAGACAACGTTCTACCGTCGATGCTGCGGCATAGGATGGACGTACCCACGTACTCGTGCCTGAATATTCGGGTGCGGGTCGTGACATTGCCTCAAGAGATGGCATATATCTCTTTCCATATACTCTATATAAGTTCTTTTAAAGAGTCTTTGGCATGAAGCCTTGCGCTTCTTTGTAGTGCTAGGCTCCTATGACATGGCCCAAAGCTGAGGCTACACCTCATCGTGGTGTCATACCCCTATAGAATGAGGTCACAATATCTTTGTAGTGCTATACTATACAGCATGAAGCCTTGAGCTTTCTTGCGGTGTTACACCGCTCTGACATGGCTCGCATAGCCGAGGTCACCGGTGGTATCACGCTATTGTAACATAAGGTCACTGGCCTCTTTGTAGTGTTGCCTACCACTATATATTCTATAGCATTAGGCTACCTACCTATGTGCTGTGCTACGCCGCTGTGACATGGCTCACGAAGCCGATGCATTACCCTATCGAGGTACCTCATCGTGGTGTCGTCCCACTATAGCATGGAGTCCTTACGCCATTTGCTGTGCTGCGCTACCCGTGCTTCCTGTAAAGCACACCGGACATTCAAAATGCCCGAGAACTCATTAAGTCGTCTAAGCTATCCTCCCACATGACTTGTTCCACACAAAAAACAAATAGTAGACAACAGTGGTTCTGGTACGTAATCCCTTGATGTCTCAAAGGACTACACATTGTTCCTGATATTCTTCCAGTCAATGATCATTCTTTGAACCAAAGGCTAGATGCCTAGTAGATTTCTCTTTGAACTATAGCATAAAACTTTATAGTAGAATTACAAAGACACAATATCAGAATATCTTCAAGTCCATTTTGATTGTTGTTTCCTTAACCAGCTGGCGCTTGAGACCTTTGGTGAACAGATCTGCCATATTCTCCTGGCTTCGAACATCAATCACGATAATGATTCCAATCTTTATTAGATCATTCACCGTCCTGTGCCTCAGCCGCACATTCCTCCTTTTACCATTAAAAAGATTATTTGATACCATCGCTACAGTCGCTGAATTATCACAATAAATCGGTACCGTCGGTATCTACACATCAACTAATAAAAAATCATATATGAGCTTCCAAAGCCATTTTACTTCATTTGTTACTGCCACAAGTGCATAAAACTTGGATTCTATCGAGTAATGAAAGAATATTGTCTGCTTCTTCGACTTCCACGATATACCAGCTCCACTCATGGAGAAGACGTATCCTCCTGTGGAGCTTTTGCTCTCTACTTCTGAACACCAGCTTGCATCACTAAAGCCTTCCACCAATGTCGGATACCCATTGTAGTACAGTGCATACTTCTGAATTCTCTTGAGATATCCCATTACTCTCTTTACAGCTTTCCAGTGCTCCATACATGGGTTGCTCATGAATTGAACAACATTCTCTTGGTGAAAGCTATGCCAGGCCTTGTGGAAGTTGTTGCATACATCAAACTTTGATGACGCTTGAGTACTCCAGTTGCCTAACACTTTTCCTAGGATTTGGCTTCAGTTTCTTGTCACACATGTACGGAGTATCGATTCCTGGAAGATCCTGATATACATATCGTGTAAGCATATTCTCAATATAATGAGACTGTGACAACCCCACTCCAGTGTCCGTCCGGATGATCTTTATCCCCAAGATAACATCAACTTCCCCTAAGTCCTTCATATTGAGCTTGGATGAGAGTAATTTCTTTGTCTCAGTGACACATGCTAGATCTGTACCCAGAATTAGCATGTCATCCACGTATAAAAAAATAATGACTTCTCTCCTGTCAGCAAACTTTGTGTGAACACACTTGTCCATCTCGCTGACTCTGTAGCCTTTTTATCTTATTACTTTATCAAAATTCTCATGCCACATCTTGGGAGTTTGCTTTAGACTGTATAATGATTTTACAAACTTGCAGACTTTATCTTCAGCCCTTTGATGACAAATCCTTCTGGCTATTGCATATAAATATATTCGGTCAACTCTTCATTCAAAAATATTGTTTTAACATTCTTCTGATGAATAACTAGCTTGTGAATTACACTCTGAGCAATCAATATCCTGATGTTCGTCATCCGCGCTACTGGAGCATATGTGTCGAAGTAGTCGATCCCCTGTTTCTGAGAAAATTCTTGGCTACCAGCCTTGCTTTGAAGTTGTCAACAATTCTATCGGCCTTCATCTTCTTCTTGAAGATCCACTTGCATCCAATTGGTTTAGCTCCTTCAGGAAGATCGACCAATACCCAAGTCTTGTTGGAGGTTATAGAGTCATACTAATCATTAATAACCTCCTTCCAGAAGATAACATCTTTGGTCTTCATTTTCTCATCATAGGTAAGCGGATCTGCTTCCACATGATATGTGACAAAATTATCTCTGAAGTCCTTCTATCTTCTCACTTGCTTAGACACTGGTTCTGCGAGTTTTAGTTCGAACGTTGTCTCTGGAATGACAACTTTTTCTTTGACTACATATTTATTGGAAGCGTTAGCCTCCTGTACACTCATATTGTTCTCCGGAATATTCGTGATAACAATATTTTTGTGCCTTGTAAACTTGTCTTTAAAGAATTTTGCGTTACGAGATTCGATGATATAATTTGATTCTATATCAAGAAGCCTTCGAGCAACCATGAGTATTCGCAGGAGTACGGACCCGGACCGGATGCTTTACTTTCTGCCGAGGAGACCTTACCCACTGAGCATCATTGACTATCTCTAGTGATGGATACTTTAGCTGACACTCTTATATCGTCACCTATTTATATTGGTGATTTTACCCTTCTCTCTTAGTTTAGTCGTTATAGTCATTGGTAGTAGATTTGTCTCCACCCGACTATCAATTATGGATTATTCAGACACTTTATTCTAGTTTAGTTATATTCCTTTTTGTGACTTATTGTGTGGATGAGATTAGTATTTTCTGTGACTTGTGATAGTATATATATAGCACATATGAGTTTTATTCATATTACAGCTTACGTGTGTATTATGGTGTCCATATATTGGAGTTGCCATATACACACGGCTGGCATGCTTACGTGTTCCTAGTCCTTCGTATTTTGGGACTGGGGCATGACAAAAGAAAATAGGAACATCCATATTACCTCTGGCTCGTTTCCTTTTCCTTTTACCAAAAATATCGGGATCATACCTAACCTCTCGGTACGACTATCGATCCACTCACATCTACGTCACCTCTGAGATATCGTCCTCACCTCCTCCCCAGTAGGGTTTGCCATGACCTTTGCACCTTTGAGCAAACCTTTCGGGTTTGGCTATCGATCATTATGTCCATAATACCTTTGATATCAATTATCATCCAAACTTAAATTTAAGTGCACCTACGGTGTTAAGTCTACCAAACTTGCTACGTCCATATCACCACTGGCAGGGTTTCGTTTTAAACTTATTACTTGCACTCAAATGCGCAAGAAGTAATAAGACCACCAAAGATCCCCCAATAGGATATCCTTGTCAACTACGGTATTGTGGTACATCTATATTACCTCTAGCACAATACCCAAAGTTTACAACATTCAACAGGACAGATACAAAAGAGAAGTTCTAGAAAAAGATAAACTTTTCATTAAAATTCAAGATCATGAGTACACATGATAGAAATCCATTATATTTTAAATGATTTTCATTAATATTTAAGATCATAAGTATAGGTGATAAAAATTCTACATCCAAAACTTTCTCCATCCAGGCGCCCCTCCAAGCTGTTGCAACTACTGACACCAGCAAAGTTCGTAACAGAACTCAATGCTATCTGGATCATCCCTCCATAGTGCAAACCTCAGTATATAAAAAAAGTCCATACTGATGGATAGCAAGGAAGGAGTAGGAGCAGGTGATCTTCAACCATGCGAGAAGACGACGATAGGAATATCAATTAACCCAAATTCTGTCATCGATACCGCAGGCCCCTAGCCGGTAACAAGCCGCATAAAGGGGAGAAACACAACTAGCATGCTGCACGAACAAGGACATATCAGCGTGTTACGCAGGATGATCATCCTCGTCTCCTGGATTAGTTCTTGCTGAACTGTCCTCGTCTCCTGGATTAGTTTTTGACGAATTATCACATAAAGTTGGTCTTCACCCTGAACAACGAGTGTTATGATATCCTTCCATGATCCATCATGAGCCGAACAAGGCAGAACAAAGCCTGCATAAGGAGAAGATAAGACGTTAGTAAACAAAGACAATATGAAGTCCATACGACAGACCCTAGCAGACGCATGAGGTACCTTCCATGGTGGCTTCGTGTCGAGTCGAGCCTCCATCTACGGCAGAGCCATGGTGGCCGCATGTCCGAGTCATGGCCGTCGCATGTCCAGGTCAAGCCCTCATATATGCGGCAGCCTTAACTTGCACAGAATGGTCACCCTTCCATGTGATTGGTTCATAGGCAAAACTCGTGCATGTTCTTGATGATCTCTAATCTATGCAGCAAGGCGGTGTAAAGAGTTTGTGCATGTTCTAGATGATTTCTCATCCATGCAGCAAGACTGTGTACTAGTGTCTCTGTGTCCATGGTAGCCCAACACGAAAAAGGGGGTGCTCCCTACCTCCAGGAAAAACAGTGAAGTCAGGGGGCCACGGGTCAAGGCCGCCCCTGACAAACTCCTCGACGAGAAGGAAGGCAGCATGCGGCATCCTTTGCAGGAAAATAAGGAAGAAAGCAAGTTTCTCGCTCCCCTGACTGCCAATTTATAGGCCCCAAAACTGCGTGAAGGGATCGAGTCAACGAACCTAGCAATAATGGGATGAACCTGACATTTGATCCGCGTGATCCTCTTTAATCTTCTCGAAAACCGACGTCTCAAATCCACGTGTCAGGAGACAACGCAAAATCCCAAGAGATTCGGTCAAAGATAGAGCCATCTCTCCTCATTAATGAGTGTAAACCCCCTAATTTTAAATTTTAGTATTTTTATTAAATTATTAGATTTCTTCTGGCTATTTTGTTAGTTAATTATAAAATAACTTCTTTGATTTAATTACTTATATAAATAATTATTTAGAATTATTTTCAAGCTATTTTAGAATTTCGTAAATTTTTCTAGAATTGTTGGATAATTAAAACCTAGAAATGTAATTTTCTAGGACTTCCATGATTTACTTTGAGACCATACTTGCATGTTATTCCTACCAAACATTTATTTTAGGGTTAAAATACTTAAATATATTTTTCTATAATTTATTTAGAATTTAAGGAATTTATTTGGATTTTTAGAATTATTTAGGATTTATTTGGATATATATAATCTTAATATTAGATAAATGCTAATTTAGTGTTAATAGATATAAATTATTTGTATTATCTTTAATTCTATTTAAGATTATAATTATTGAGATAAACTCAAACTCTATTTTAAATTAATCATAATCCTAAGTCTACTAGAAAAGCAACTTCATTCATATCATATCCTTATTTGAACGGATCATACTCCTATCCAAATTAGACAATCCTAGCCGTATTCAAATTAAGTAGTCTCTACCATTATAAACATCTACTAAACTTATGAACTAAACTCAAATTTTATCTTTTTCTTCCCCAAACTCCTCCATTTTTTGTCCAAAAATAGCCCAAATTCGTCATAAATTCAGCCTCATTTTTTAGAAGTTTTGACAACTTGGAAAGACCATATCTCCTAGCACCGGACTCTAAATATATCATAGTTTCTTGCGTTGGAACTATATCGAGGTAAAAATTCTGAATATATAATTTGTTTCACAAAATTCTGAATATTAAATTATAAAAAATTCGTAGAGTACAACATATCCAAAAATAGATAAGTCTCGGTGTTTTCGCGATTTTGAGAGAACCAGGAATCTGTATCACGAACCGTTTAAATTTTCGGAAAGATAATGTCGAGCTTGTAGACATATATTTTTCCCAGAATTTAAATAAAATTATTTCTATACTATTAATTCTGTCGAACATCTAGGTTAGCAATCAACTCTCGTTGTGCAATATAATTTTGTGTGTGCAATAATTTTGAAAAGATTTTGAATCCGGAAAAGCCATAAATTTCAGCGTACTTGTGATGCTAAAATCTAAAAGAATTCATGCATAAAAGTTAAGTTTGTGTTGGTTGACTTTTCAGTCAACGAATTGCCTCGATTTGCGTACCACGGGTTCTGAATATCTTAAAAATAAATATATTATTTATAAATTTCAAAAATTACTAAAATTCTAGTATTAATAATTAAAATAGTATTTTAGGGTAATTTATTTTGAATTAAATAGATTAGAATAGAAATATATCCAACCACTTTTGTAGATCTAACTTGTTTAATTTATGTGACGGATAAATCGGACGACATCTAGAGTTGAGAATTCATCTTTTTTTGGAGCAGGCAAGATACCTTGCCAACACTTGTACAGTATGTCACTACCCGATTCTAGAAAATAGGATTATTTTTTTATTTTTATTTGGTAAATTGTGTATTGATTCTAAATAATTTTATTTATATTTAATTAGTGATTGTATTATTTTTTATGGATTGTTTTAGGATTTTGGCTAGTCTGGACCCGTGTCAGACCCTAGTGGACCCATGTTCGACCCAACCAATACCCTTGACAGACTTATTTTTGGGTTTATAATTATTATTATATTTTATTTTAGTTAGTTGGAGTGATTATGAGTTAATTTGAGTGCTTTTGAAACCCCAAACCCAAATTCCAATTAGCATGACTAATTAGGAGGACTTTTTAGTCATTTTCATCCATGTAAACCTATTTCTAGGTGTGGCCGGTTCCCCCAACCCCTTTCCCAGACCGAAACCAGCAGCCCCCCCTTCTTCTTCTTCTTCTTCCTTCTTCTTCTTCTCCACTCTTCTCCACTCTTTCTTCTTCTTTCTTCTTCCAATTCCAACAACTTCAAGTAAGAATATCATTCTTCTTCTCTTCCTTCTTCTATTTCTTTCATTTGTGTTAACCCTAACCCTATACTTTTCCCTAACCTAGGTGTTTGGATCCTAGACTTAGTGTGGATGCTTGATTTGGAGGCTTGGAGGCTTGAGGGTGGTGATTTCAAGGGTTTTGGAGACTTCGGTCTTGGAATTCTAACTCCCAAGAGGTAAACCCTAACTTTTTCCTTAGTGGTTGCTATTATATAGTGTAATTAGTAGTTTAGAACCTTCCTAGACCCTAAGGCTACCGTGAAAGGAAGTTAGAACAAGTTTAGTACGTGTCTCCGTTCGGACACGTGAAGTCGTATCGCAGAGAAATGGGCGTTTCGGGCGTTTTGGGGGTTTTCGTCGTCGTAGGTTCTATGTGCGTGCGCGTTTTTATTACGGACCTAGAATCGGTGAGTTAGCATTTTTTCTAGGATCTAGACATCGATTAGAACTCTTGGGTAAATTTTGGGCCAATTTCGAGTAGGTTTGGTGTGCGTTTCATAAGATTTTGCGAACTGTACACCACGTGTTCGTCGAAATGATCGAACTGCCATTTCGACTTAGTTTCTTGGTTTCGGGCTCGTGCGCGCATTGGGTTAGCTTCGGGGAGTGTGTGCTAGAGTTCTCGGATTGTATTTTATATATTTATAGTTATTTATAGGTATAGGGGTCGTTGGGCGTGCGTTGATGTGTGTGTTGTGTTTGTGTTTATGTATATGTGTATATATGAGTTTATATATATATTTATGTGTGTCTATATATATATATATATATATATATATATATATATATATATATATATATATATATGTGTGTGTGTGTGTGTGTGTGTGTGTGTGTGTGTGTGTGTGTGTGTATATATATAAGTGTGTGTATATATATATATATTTGGTTGTGTGTATATATATATATATGTGTGTATATGCTTGTGTATATATATATCTATAAGTGAGTGTGTGTGTGTGTGTGTCTATATATATATATATATATATATATATATATGTAGAGTGTGTTTATATATATATATATATATATATATATATATATATATATATATATATATATATATATATAGATATGTGTGTTGTATATATATGTGTGTGTGTACCTACATACTTATATATATAAGTGTGTACATATATATATATATATATGGTTGTGTGTGTGTATATATATATGTATATATGTTATTGTATATATATATATATATATATGTGTGTGTGTGTGTGTGTGTGTGTGTGTGAATGTGTGTGTCTATATGTGTGATTGTGTGGTGTATCGATAGGGGGGCAGAGAGCGCAGCAGCAGCGAGGCCAGCGCGCTGTAGTAGCAACAGCAGCAGCAGCGCACTGTAGCAGCAGCAGCAGCAGCAGCAGCATCCAGCTGCAGTAGCAGCGGCAGCGCAGCGTGTAGTAGTAGCAGTAGCAACGTGTAGCAGCGGCAGTAGCAGCGTGTAGCAGCAGCAGCGAGGCTAGTAGCATTAGGTATAGCAGAGAGTTTAGAGATTGAGCTATATATATATATATATATATATATATATATATATATACGAGGGGATATGAGTTTAGGTATATATGTAAGTGTGTATGTATGGTTATATATTATAGATATGTGGGTATATATATATATATATATATATATATATATATACATATGTGTTTGTTTATATATGGTAGCCTAGATATATATACCTAGGTATATATAAGCTAGTTAGATAGCTAGATGGGTAGTTAGTGAGGGATTAGAGGGATATCTCAATACCTTGAGATATCAAGGTATCTCAATACCTTGAGATACCCAAGGTATTGAGTATCAGAGCGGGATTTTTGAGCAATTGTCTAGGTTTGAGTTTGGAGTTAGGTTTGTATGTGTATATTTATATATTTACGCGTGCTATCATAGGTTTTAGTGGGTATAGGCGGGGTGCGTAGCTTAGGTCGAGGTATCGGATACCGAGGGTATCCCGATATCTCGAGGAGGCGAGTTTGAGGGTTTACTAGCTTAATGAGCTAGTTTTGACCTAAAATTTTAGGGGCACCCTAGTTTGACCTAGCGTTGACCATAATTGCCCTCGTTGACCATAAAAGTCAACGTTTGACCTAGTTTTGACCCAGAGTTGACTTTTTGGACCTCGGGTTGACTTTTTGACCCAAATTTCATCAGTTTGACCCGTTCGACCTACCCGTTCGACCTAGAATACCCCTAGAACCTTGTTTTTAGTTATTTTATATCAGTTTAACTCTTTAGAACCCCGTTTAATATTGTTTTTCATAATAGGTTCTTGCGATGCCAGTCCGGATCTCGATCCTCATCAGTTACTCAGGACGTCAGGCGAGTACCTACCTCTGATCATTTCTATTTCATGATAGCATTTATATCACCTGTTCTAGAACTGTAATGTCACGCCCCGATCTCCCGCAGGCAAATCGGCCGTTCCCGCTTGGCGGGAATCACCCTCGCCAGCGCTCCCGCGAAACGATCGCTTAACCCATCCGGGCATGATACCGCACGAACGTGAGCCACGCCCGTGCAAGGCCATGGTTCATTGGCTGGCGGCAAGAGTTCTAAGCCACAGAGTCGCACAGTTTGTCCGAGTGCAGCGGAGTTTAGGAACGCATAGCGATCGGTAACAGGTTCACTGAGTCGACAATATAGCGGAAGCATTGAAACAAGTAAAGTAATCTCTTTATTGATATGAAACATATATTACAGGCGGCGTATAGCCGAGATTACAAGTCGCTCGAGCCTCTCTCTCTGAAACAGTAAAAGCGTGCCAAGTGGCTACAACTGTGGAATGATTGTACAGGCGATGGTCAGGCGATGTTCACAACTTATGTCTTGTATATGTGCTTCAGTCCCGGACGCACCGTTGCTTCGGAGTGTTGTCCACGCCTTAGCACGCACGAAGGAGGCGTCCGCACCGCACGAGGTTCTCCCGCACCCTGCATATCAAACTGGTGGATTATCAGTACATTGAATGCACTGGTGGGGAAGCTACTCGCCCGCTCGACAAATCCAAACACGTAATACAGGTTCCGTGCACAACTATTAAGTTGTCTTTCTAGTTGCCTTAGGATCAGTTTCATGCAAACATTGGATAGCTTATCGTGTCGGGCAGTGCGTCGTACGATGTTTGAGGAAACACGACGAGACTTACCAACTTACCATTTCTCCTTCCCTGTCCAAGGCAAACATGATTAATTCAAGCACGGGCAAGTATAAGCATTCAGGAGGCAAGCATATGCATACACGAAGGGTCGTTTAAACATGATCGTTCAGGTGTTCAGTTTATTTGTTTCATACGATACAGTATCTCGCACGCGGATAGCCGCTAACCGAGGATGAATGGTTTATCTTTCGTTTACAAACAAGCATACAACAAGTTAAGTACAAGGTGATCATTGGCGTAAGCCATAATGGATACTAGTCTGTGACGAAGATGGTTTGCTACGTGCAAGAACGTTAGGCACCGCATACCACCCTGTCCTAGTACGTGAGACTAAACGTTAGTTCCGTCCAGAGCCGGAACGGTGCCAGTGCCCCAGCAGCCGCCCGCAGGAACTATACCTTGTGCACAAGTTGTCCGTGATCGAACAATAACATTCATTCGCCCGAAGGCTACGTGATTATCATCCGTAGGCTACGTGCGCCCGTAGGCTACGTGACTATCGCCCGTAGGCTACGTGAATATCACCCGTAGGCTACGTGCGCCCGTAGGCTACGTGATTATCGCCCGGAGGCTACGTGAGTACAAGACAAGCAGTAGCATGATTCATTTATATTGTATCTATATTCCATTCATGCGTTCAGGATTGCTTAAATATTGCACGATATAATAACGTTAGACATTCATAAGCAGACAAGCATGCGTTTCTAAGGGACACAAGTAAACACGATTGCTCGGACCCGAAGGTAAGCCGAGAGATGAAACCGTTAAGGGACTTAGCATGCGAGGGTCTGTATATAAGCAGTATTTCATTTCCATGTTCTAGCAAGCACTACAAGTTGGGATTATTCCCTTAGCTAGGTGCGTTGGATTTATTAACATGCAGGGGTGAATCACCTAGCGACTAGCATAAATATTCCAGATTTTATGTGTGCTGGCTAAGCAAAGGCAAGTTCACCGTAGCCACCCACCTTAGCGATGATTCACCTCGGTAGAGCGATACGTCTGAGCGAGCCTCTGAAAGTCCAAGCCGGATTCCTGTAGGGACAAGTCTGGATATCCTTTGCTTCTTGATCGAGGCAAAGCAGGTCGGGACAGCTGCACGATTGCCGATTGAGACGGCAGTCCGCTTGAGCGGAACAGGGTGTTACATCCTACCCAACTTAGGAAAAGTCTCGTCCTCGAGACTTACTAAGGACAAGCAGTAATCTAGGGTTGAGGCAATCCTAGACAAGTCGTTTTACTTGTTCATTTGGATATTCACTTGCACAAGCTTCGAAATCAGCATATCACTTAGACTGGATCGTGCGCACTTTCGAAGTGCACTTCTAGCGTGAACACGTCAACCAGCTCAGTGATAGCGAAGTCTTAGCACTCGAGTTTCACCTTTTCTAAGTCTTGGATGGTGCACTAGTTCAAGGCGTCCCTCGAATAGATGCATTCAGCCAAACTTAGGGTTAGTAAAAATCGGACAAGCTACTAGCGATACTCTCAGGGATTCGCACAGGTTGGCTCAAAGGCCACTCGCAGCATACAACCAGACAAGCAAGCATATCAATCAAAACGCATTTTGAAAGTATTTAGACTTATTATTGGAACATCCCATCGAGGCATTGAGAGAGAGCGTGCACATAACCCACGAACGAGCTTTCAAAACAGAGATATCGAATTGAGGACAAAGGCGTAGAAGCCAGGCTCTGATACCAACCTGTCACGCCCCGATCTCCCGCAGGCAAATCGGCCGTTCCCGCTTGGCGGGAATCACCCTCGCCAGCGCTCCCGCGGAACGATCGCTTAACCCATCTGGGCGTGATGCCGCATGAGCGTGAGCCACGCCCGTACAAGGCCATGGTTCATTGGCTGGCGGCAAGAGTTCTAAGCCACAGAGTCGCACAGTTTGTCCGAGTGCAGCGGAGTTTAGGAACGCATAGCGATCGGTAACAGGTTCACTGAGTCGACAATATAGCGGAAGCATTGAAACAAGTAAAGTAATCTCTTTATTGATATGAAATATGTATTACAGGCGGCGTATAGCCGAGATTACAAGTCGCTCGAGCCTCTCTCTCTGAAACAGTAAAAGCGTGCCAAGTGGCTACAACTGTGGAATGATTGTACAGGCGATGGTCAGGCGATGTTCACAACTTATGTCTTGTATATGTGCTTCAGTCCCGGACGCACCGTTGCTTCGGAGTGTTGTCCACGCCTTAGCACGCACGAAGAAGGCGTCTGCACCGTACGAGGTTCTCCCGCACCCTGCATATCAAACTGGTGGATTATCAGTACATTGAATGCACTGGTGGGGAAGCAACTCGCCCGTTCGACAAATCCAAACACGTAATACAGGTTCCGTGCACAACTATTAAGTTGTCTTTCTAGTTGCCTTAGGATCAGTTTCATGCAAACATTGGATAGCTTATCGTGTCGGGCAGTGCGCCGTGCGATGTTTGAGGAAACACGGCAAGACTTACCAACTTACCATTTCTTCTTTCCTGTCCAAGGCAAACATGATTAATTCAAGCACGGGCAAGTATAAGCATTCAGGAGGCAAGCATATGCATACACGAAGGGTCATTTAAATATGATCGTTCAGGTGTTCAGTTTATTTGTTTCATACGATACAGTATCTCGCACGCGGATAGCCGCTAAGCGAGGATGAATGGTTTATCTTTCATTTACAAACAAGCATGCAACAAGTTAAGTACAAGGTGATCACTGGCGTAAGCCATAATGGACACTAGTCTATGACGAAGATGGTTTGCTACGTGCAAGAACGTTAGGCACCGCATACCACCCTGTCCTAGTACGTGAGACTAAACGTTAGTTCCGTCCGGAGCCGGAACGGTGCCAGTGCCCCAGCAGCCGCCCGCAGGAACTATACCTTGTGCACAAGTTGTCCGTGATCGAACAATAACATTCATTCACCCGAAGGCTACGTGATTATCACCCGTAGGCTACGTGCGCCCGTAGGTTACGTGACTATCGCCCGTAGGCTACGTAAATATCGCCCGTAGGCTACGTGCGCCCGAAGGCTACGTGATTATCGCCCGGAGGCTACGTGAGTACAAGACAAGCAGTAGCATGATTCATTTATATTGTATCTACGTTCCATTCATGCGTTCAGGATTGCTTAAACATTGCACGATATAATAACGTTAGACATTCATAAGCAGACAAGCATGCGTTTCTAAGGGACACAAGTAAACACGATTGCTCGGACCCGAAGGTAAGCCGAGAGATGAAACCGTTAAGGGACTTAGCATGCGAGGGTTTGTATATAAGCAGTATTTCATTTCCATGTTCTAGCAAGCAATACAAGTTGGGATTATTCCCTTAGCTAGGTGCGTTGGATTTATTAGCATGCAGGGGTGAATCACCTAGCGACTAGCATAAATATTCCAGATTTTATGTGTGCTGGCTAAGCAAAGGCAAGTTCACCGTAGCCACCCACCTTAGCGATGATTCGCCTCGGTAGAGCGATACGTCTGAGCAAGCCTCTGAAAGTCCAAGCCGGATTCCTGTAGGGACAAGTCTGGATATCCTTTGCTTCTTGATCGAGGCAAAGCAGGTCGGGACAGCTGCACGATTGCCGATTGAGATGGCAGTCCGCTTGAGCGGAATAGGGTATTACATGTAATACTTGATTCTGACACATTGTTTCACGAGCTGGTACTAGTGGATCCCGTCATGAGATGTTATCCCCCTTACCGTGTTCAGCGGGTACTCTATCACGTGTATTTCATCATGTGCTTCGGGTATTGATACTTATGTGCTATCGTGTGCTTCGTGTGCTCTCACCTTCATGTGCGTGAGTTATTTATCATGTACGTAGCATGTAGTGGTTGGATCCAAGAGTATTAGTGGGGGAGGGGAGTAGGAGTTGATTATGTGATCAAAGCCAAACAGTATTCATGTGTATGTCGGTTATGCAACTCACGCATAACGGAGTTACCATAGATTATTCATGTGCAACCTAAGCCGATCACATAACGAACTTGTGCTCAAGGCACTTAGCTAGTATTCCTATTTGCTCACATGCAGTTACTTCTCTACTACTTGTATTGTTCTCCAGTTTACATTGCAGCTACTTTATCTGCTCCACCTTGTATTTATTTTCCTGTGCATCTTGTATACTTTTCTATTGCTAGTCATATACACCTTATAATGTATTTTGAGTTACTTTTAGAGTTATGTACTTCGCTCCAGTCCTGATTGGGCATATTTTTTCCAGAAAATCCTGAGGATTTTGCCCGATATTCTACGGACCGGACGTCGAGGAGTGTTGTGACCCAGAGATTTGGATGAGCACGTCGAGGAGACGCCGTTAGCGCCTTAGTTAGCTAGGTGGGTTTTCCTAGGTTGTTCCAGTTGATATTTTGGATGACTGTATTTATTATTTTGTTGCTTATGTGATGTTGTAGACTTTAGACTTGGACTGTATATTGGATATTTTACTTGCTCTTTGGTTCTTGTTTTTTTGTGATATCTTATCGTGCTTTTACTCTTCCCCTAGTTATTGTGATTGAGTATTCATATATATATTGCATGGTTGCCCTCCTTTTGGAGAGGTTATATCGACTGATCATTGTGAACTATAGATATTGTGACCTAGAAAGAACCTTTATAGCGTTCTACCGCCGATTCTGCGGCGTAGGCTGGACGTACCCACGACTCATGCCCGATTTTTTGGGTGTGGGTCATGACACATTTTTGGTGGTGGCCCATGCAGGTCTAGTATGCAGGTCTAGTACGCATGTCTAGTTTCTAGGTCTACCTGCGATAGGATATAGGATATAGGCTGAGAGAGAGTGTGCTCAATCACAACTAAGACCCTTCCAGATTTCTTTTGCTATTTTTAATTTTCCTAAAATTGTTTTCTTTTGCAATATTATTGTCCTTCTTGATGATATCGCATCTTGCACCGTTGGTGATGTGATCTCAGGTTCTGTTCTTCTTGATTCCATTCCAGCACTTGCTTTGTTTAATTTTGGTGCTTCCTATAGCTTTGTGTTTGTATCTTTTGCTGTTAGACACAATCTTGTTGCTGAACCTTTAGCTAGACTCTGCAAGATCACGACCGGGGGTGGCATCATCCTAGTCAGTGATGTCTGCAGAGACCGAAGAGTTATCTTGGGAGGCCAGGAGTTGAGTGTGTGCCTACTCGTAATGCCACTTTCGAGCTATGATATTGTACTCGGGATGGATTGGTTGAGTATGCACTGTGCTAGTATAGATTATCGTGGAGGCAGAGTGTTGTTTAGTCCGCCGGATGAGCCAGAGTTTCAGTTTGCCAGAGGAGCAGCGGAGTAGAGCGAGGGAGTCTTCTACGGAGCCCTGGTGGTAGAGCAGAGGTTGCAACATCCACTGATAGCGGAGTTCATGGATGTCTTTTCAGAGGAGTTACTAGGGTTGCCTCCGGACAGAGATGTGGAGTTCTCTATAGACTTGGTGCCAGGCACGGAGCCGATATCCCAGCACGTCTATAGAGTCAGCAACAGTGAGCTGATAGAGTTGAAGAAGCAGGTGGATGAGCTTCAGGACAAGGGATTTATCAGATCTAGTTCTTCTCCATGGGGTGATCCGGTACTTTTTGTATCGAAGAAGGATGGGTCGATACGGATGTGTATCGACTACAGGGCTCTGAACAATCTCACAATCAAGAACAAGTATCCGCTGCTGAGTATTGATGATCTCTTTGACCAGTTAAGCGGAGTGAGGGTGTTTTTCAGGATTAATCTGAGGACAGGCTACCACCAGGTGAAGGTCAGGCGGGAGGATATTTCGAAGACAGCTTTTCAGACCAGGTATGGACAGTATGAGTTCATGGTGATGCCGTTTGGGTTGACTAATACCCCGACAGTGTTCATGAATCTGATGAACAATGTGTTCCATCAGCATCTGGACAGATTTGTGGTGGTGTTTTTAGATGATATCTTGGTGTATTCGAAGACCCCGGAGGAGCATGAGGAGCATCTGAGGATAGTACTGGAGACTCTCAGAAAGGAGAAGCTTTATGGAAAGCTTTCGAAGTGCGAGTTCTTCCTTGACAAGGTTGAATTCCTTGGTCATATGGTGACTGGAGAGGGGATCTCGGTGGATCCGAGGAAGATCATGGCAGTTGAGGCATGGAGTACTCCGAGTTCAGTGGCAGAGGTCAGGAGTTTCCTGGGACTAGCAGGTTACTACAGAAGATTTGTTCAAAAAATTTCCCGGATTGCAGAGCCGTTGTCTAGGCTGACCCGGAAGGACGTAGAGTTTGTTTGGTCAGAGGAGTGCCAGATCGCCTTTGAGGAGCTGAAGAGGAGGTTGACGACAGCTCCAGTGTTGACGTTGCCATCAGGGTCTGGAGGATTCACTATCTATAGTGATGCATCAGGGAAGGGACTGGGTTGTTTATTGCAGCAGAATGGGAGGGTGATTGCCTATGCTTCTAGGCAATTACATCCTCATGAGAAGAACTACCCTACCCACGATTTGGAGTTGGCAGCGGTCATCTTTGCTCTGAAGTTATAAAAATACTATTTATACGAAGAGCGTGTGGAGATCTTCACAGACCACAAGAGCT
The DNA here is from genome assembly GCA_036927795.1 of Iris macrosiphon. Taxonomy (NCBI): domain Eukaryota; kingdom Viridiplantae; phylum Streptophyta; class Magnoliopsida; order Asparagales; family Iridaceae; genus Iris; species Iris macrosiphon. Next base: position 14,635,072 of record JAYESA010000014.1, read on the forward strand.
TGAAGTATGTGTTTACCCAAAAAAAGCTGAACATGAGGCAGAGGAGATGGTTGGAGTTGATGAAAGACTTCAACATATTATTGCAGTACCATCCAGGAAAGGCGAACGTAGTTGCGGATGCGCTGAGCAGGTATCCGGTAGCTATGTGTCTGACTACAGATCGTTATCTTCTGGCAGATCTAGAGAGCTTGGGCATTGAGGTGAGAGTGCCTGGAGTTGAGATGCAGATGTAGAGACTGCAGATTCAGTCAGAGTTGGTAGACCGGTTCAGGGCTACACAGTTTGAGGATGAGTCTCTGAGGAGCATCAGGGCACAGGTTCAGATTGGATTATCAGATGACTTCACCATTACTGATGATGGTTCATTGCGGCACGGTACCAGGTTGTGTGTGCCGAGTGGGTCATTGCGCGAGGAGGTTCTTCAGGAGGCGCATCGATCCCAGTATTCTATGCATCCAGGTGCTGACAAGATGTATAGAGATCTGAGAGAGCATGTATGGTGGTACGAGATAAAGCGGGAGGTAGCGCACTTCGTATCCCGATGCTTACTGTGCCAGCAGGTGAAGGCGGTGAGGCAGAGGCCAGGAGGATTGCTCCAGCCGTTACCCATTCCGGAGTGGAAATGGGAGTATATGACCTTGGATTTTTTTTTGGACTTTCCCGTTCTCCAGGAGGGAAGGATGCGATTTGGGTCATCGTAGACAGGTTGACCAAATCGGCCCACTTTCTACCATTCAAACGGAGAGACTAGCAGAGATGTATGTGCACCAGATAGTCAGACTGCATGGAGTTCCTGTGAGCATAGTATCAGATTGGGATAGTCGCTTTACTTCGTATTTTTGGAGGGGTCTACAGGCTAGCTTGGGCACCCAGCTCAAGTTTAGTAGTACATATCACCCACAGACAGACGGTCAGTCAGAGAGGACCATTCAGACACTTGAGGACATGCTTCGCACTTGTGTTCTAGATTT